>JAJEJO010000367.1:1253889-1382198 GCA_020662805.1 Glaucomys volans
AGGAGGAGGAGGAGGAGGAGGAGAAGGGGGAGGAGGAGGAGGGGGAGGAGGAGGAGGGGAAAGGGAGGGGGAGAACTCTTCTGAAGAACTTTTCCTGCCCGTAGATGAACTTCAATGAGTTGACAATTATACGTAATAAGCGGTTCAGTAGTGGAAACTATAAGGCTGTATTTGGGAATACAAATTGGAATGATTTGTAACATTTGCATGTAGGAATTTATCATATATGTACAGTTGGCCCTGCATATATTCAGGTTCTGCATCTGCAGATTCAAGCAACCTTAGATGCAAAAATTTTTAGAAATAAAACATTGTACCTGTAGTGAACACTTATAGACCTTTTCAGTTTATCATTATAGTTGTCAATATATTAACTATTTATATAACATTTACACTGTATTAGGTATTATAAGTTATCTGCAGATGATTTGAAGCATATGGGAGGATGTCACAGATTATATGCAAATGCTATGGTATATTATTTAAGGGATTTATCATCCATGGATTTTTGTATCTGCTGAAGATCCTGAAATCAGTTCCCCAAGGATACTGAAAGGCAACTGCATGTGGGTTTTTTTTGGTGTGTGTACAAAGATTTTTATAACCATTTCCCTATCATTTACTACTTCAGTTGTTTTTAATTTTTTAAAAACATAATAGCAATTAAATTATGTTCTATTACCTGCTACTGAAGCATGAAAGGATTTAACCATATTTAAAGTTTTATCTTGAATGTGGACTCAAAATATATCCAGAATAAAACAAGTTCACGTTGCTGGACTGTGTGCTATACAGAAGAGGGGCAGTCATACATCACAGCAGTTAAACATGAGTGATAGCAATCAGAATAGACTACCATACCTAGTAAGATGGTATCTACATAAAGCAAAAAAGGGAACAAATAGTTGTTTCCAAAAAGGAGCCTTAATAGGAAATGAGAAACATTCTAAATTACATACACTGATCTGCAATTGAGCTGTTTCTCACCTAGACTTGACATAGTTTGTTTTAGATTAAATAAGTATCATCAGGAATTTGAATTTATTCAATAATAGCAATTTTTGCTCAAGTGAGTTAAGGCAAAGTGGCCAATTTTAAATGAAACTAAAATGCACACTCCTCCCTATATATGTCTGTTCAGAAATCTGATGATCTTCTGGGGATATATTAAAGCTTTTCAACTATTACAATCTGTTTTAGCACAATACTTTGTCTCACTGATCTGGCCAAACTGTTTTTCTAATAGGTTTAAAAACTTTATGGGTCACCTTTTAATTGAGTATGTGGTAAGACAAGTTGTCCCTAATCACTTCTTTTAAAATTCTGCCTTGAATTTATTCACCTGTGAGATCAGTGTGTCAAAATTTTGAAAGAAAAAAACACTTTGAGAGTGTTTTATCCTTTACAGCAAGTTTCTGAGATTCTCTTCATTTGCTCCCATGTGTTCCTCTAAGATTATTTCTAAATGTTGAATAAATTTTTGAAATCACTTTATTTTTATGTAAACAATATTGCTGGTATATAATAAAGTTTATATTAACTTCCCAATTGACTTTAGGTTTTCATTATAGATAATGCTGTTATCTATAATGCTAAATTTATCTCCTTTGCAATAATAATGATTTAATAATGATTTTTATGTAAATTCCTTACTATGCTCCATTAATCAGAATTTCTTGAGCAATTTTAATAATGGTGGTAAGAGTCATCCTTATTGTATACCTATTTAATATTAATCAGGCTTTAATAGATTTCATGTTTATCTTAGAACAAGATCATGACTCAGGTAATTCTACACTGTTCATTTAGTACTAATAAATCCTTTACTGCCTAGCCTTTTTTGTAGGCTCTTCTTTTTAATGCTCATAATAATAAATACCCAAACCTTTCAACAAAACGTGCTTTGTCTGTCCACATTCCCTCCTTTACTGTAGCTTGCATTTCTTCAGGCAGAAGCTGTTTGAATCTTTTGGTCATCCAGAGTCCATTTCCCAACAGGAACCAAATAAGCTTTAGAGAAATTTCTTGTTCCAACAGAATAGAATCTGCTGGAACTGTAATGAAGAGACTGGCCTCCTATCTCTTCCTTTAAACACATGAATACGTAATCCCAGTTAAAATTTTTAGGTCTTTCTCCAGAATTGAATCTTTAGCAAAGGGAAAAAGACAGTGATCTTTTACAGAATCATTAGCTGAAAACTTTAGAAGGATTTCCATTCCTTCTAAGTGGTAAGGTCATGGTCAGACTCTTGGTCTGCTCTTGGTATATTGTCAAAATTCTTGCTTCTCAGACTTTAGAGCTGCCTACCTGTCTACCCATTTCCAAAGGGAGTGACCCAACCCTCATGGATTCCAAGTCCCGGACAGCATTCTATGAATAGTTTTTGGTTTTATCTATGAAAAGGACCTTAACTTAATATATAAGAATTTGGTAAATATCAATAAAACTATTGCAATGACATGATACATGATGCTTTTTCCCTCAGGCAAGACATCTTCCAATTAGACCAGTTTCATTTCCTACTCTCCTCTCAAAGAGGAGTATTCATACAAAGTTCTACTTCAGATGGGACAAAACAAAAATGTGCTAGCAAGGAAGTTTGTTGGAAATGACTTACTACTAATATTAATGCTATCTTCAGAGATCAGTGAACTAGAAGTTCCATCATGAATTTAAACTTGGTCCTTGAAGTCAGAATTCAGTAATCCAATGTTTGCAAAGTAATAAATATTCGCCAATCCAGTGTGGATTCTGGTAAACCAGTCTCTGTTTAGTTGTACACTGTCACCAAGAGTTGGAATATTAATGTGGAATGATAAATGAAGAATGATTTGTGTTTTTAAATTTAGCAGACTATGAAGAGTACCAACAAAACTATTCTTCAGTACTTGAGATAGGCTCTGAAATAATCTAGATGATGTAAGAATCAGAGTGAAATTTTCTTTTGTTTTTTGCTTTGTTAATTGTAATTTAATTTATGTTATTTTTTGTTGTGGTACTGGGGATTGAACCTAGAGCCTTGAACATACTGAGAAAGCACTCTGCCACTGAGCTACATTCTCAACTCTGCTTTTTGTATTTTTAAAAGTGATACATATGCATTTTCCAAAGCTTATTAAGTATGTAACCAACTGTAAGAAATTCTCAAAGAAATTAAACTTGTCTTTGACATGTCCTCACATTTTTTTCCACATCCCTTCTTTTCCTAAAACTCCTTCTTCCAGTCTCTAAGCTGCTAGTGAGTTTATGCTACTCTGGTATTCCACCTGGCTTGTTCCATAGAGGTTGGTTCTGTTGTGAGTCACATCAGCCTCTGCATCTGTTCTGTCTTTGACCTTTCCCAGGAGGAAGATATCATTGACTCACACAAATTTAAAATTTCTCAGTGTATTTATAAGTTTAAAAGACATAGGAGCTTAAAGTTAAGCCACTCAATGATTTACAATGACAGGTATTCCTCTTAGCAAATGTACAAGTCAGATGAGCAATAACTGAGGTAATAAATCATGAAATGTGTTTACTGGTCAATAGTTTTACAATACAATGTATGAAATAGTGCTTTCAGCCCTGGTTACTACTGGGAAGGACTTATGTCAAGAAGATGATCCATACTGAAGAGGACAAACACAGGGGAAGATGACACGAGTTTACATTCTGGTTCCAATGTTTATCAGTTATTCAGAGTAACTGAAGAACTCCAAACACTGGTTTACTCATGTACAAAATGAGGCTAATCATGTCACTTATCTCAGTAGACTATTGAATATTAGATGGGAGACACTGCCTAGCATGGGGCTCCACACAGACATACACTTATATCATCATTCCTGGTCATTTTATTGGTATGTGCTATTGTGGTACTCACTCAGTGATGCAAGGCACTGCACACAGAGAAGTTGACAAAGGAAGATATTACCTTAATAAAAAGCAGAATTTTAACATTTTTCCCAATAATGACATAATTATAAGAATTATGCAAAAAAGATAGCCAAACTTTTTCAAAAGTCAGTGCAGAAAGATTGTAACCTGGTGAGACATTTATGCATTTTTATTCTATGATGCTAGAGAGACCATGGGAATTTTTACTATTTAAAAAATAATTTTCATAAAATGAATATACATGCACATATAATCTATATAATTATAATGATTTGGAATTGTTTATGATAATGGGTGATGCAATTATAAATTTTATATGTAGATATATGTCTATAAAACAACTATTATGGGCTGGGGATATAGCTCAGTTGGTAGAGTGCTTGCCTCATAAGCACAAGGCCCTGGGTTTGATCCCCAGCACTGCCAACAAACAAACAAAGAAACAAACAAAACAACTATTATCTACCTAAAGAACTTGAGTCAAAATTGTGTAATCTTATAACATGCTGATACAAAGTCCTGAAGCACCTGATATTAAAAACAAAACAAAACAAAAAAAGTCTTCTGTCTTTGGCACCAGACAAGCAGCATAGATTCAAAATACAGCTCTAATTTTAGCTCCCATGGTTTCCCTCCTTTATGCCTTTGCTTCTGCAGCTCTGTATGCCTGAAATGCCTCCTCCCCAAACCCCTGGTGCAGCGACATTACTCACCCTATAAGACTTGTCTTGAGATTACCTATCTGGGAAGCCACTTTTAATGCCCTCAGGTAGGTAGGTCTCTTTGAATTCCCAACGTATTCCACACACTTCTTGTCAGCCCACTTACTGAGTACATTATAGCGTCCTCTGCCCCCTAGACTGAATTGCAGAAATTAGGAACTATGTTTTATTCATCTTTGTATCCCTGAGCTTAGCACCATGCCCGGCACAGAGGGCACTTCATACATATTTTTCAGGTGAATAAACAAATAAAAAATAGTAAGAAGTTCAAGGGGTACAGCTAATAAAAGATAGAGACATAATTTGGGCCTAAGTCTGTCAGGCTACAAACTCTATCCCCTTTTCTATTTCAGAAAATGGGGCCAAAAATGGGAAAACTATAGGAAATTCAGTTTTATCCCCAGTCATATGTGCCTATATGGGCTTAATTTGGGCAATGAATGTGTATTTTTTATTATCAGAAAAATATTTTAAAAGATAAGTTATTAAAACATATCCTGAAACTACTAAGTGGATTTGGCTTAAGGCCTTCTAGCTAGGCTTATGTTAGACGCATCAAAATTATTCAAGGTGATTTGACTGAGACTCAGAAAACTGCAGTTTCAGTAAGTGACTCAGGTTCTTTGGAATGAATACATTTCTTCTAAGAACCATTGATTTAGAGTTTTAAGAAAAAGGTGATTTTCAGAGTATACAGTAGGGTGAAAATTTAGAGGAAAAATGGACACTACCACACAATTAATAATGAGCTCAGAAGCCCTGGCTGTGAGCTCTGTGGGTAGAGCCTTATAAAGTCATAAGTAAAATTGTAAGAATTGCTAAAAACCCACAGTCACAATTCAGGGGAAATAGGTAGCAAAGACAACAAACCAACACAAGCAAAACAATTCTTGCTACTAAGAAGAAAGTTGGCCTGTACGGTATTACTCCCCCTTTTGATAGAAAAACTTAATTTATTTGGTGTAGGTAATTTACTTATAGTTTTAAAATTTGAAATTACCCTGTAAAGAACAAATGAAATGAGTGTTCAATAAGGGTTTTCTTGTATCGTCAAACAAGGGCTGAGGTGTGGTGTCAGTTGAATGGTTTGCCTGAGACTTCAGAAACCTTCCAGATATGTGACTCATTATTTTTGGCTTCCAATTCCAGCTCTGTAAACATATTTACATCAGATAAGAAGGTAGACTAAGGCGCCAATCACTCTTTTGCTTCTTTTGCATCAGCTGAAGTTTTGTTTCTGAGATTTTCACTTGGTCTTTGCTTAATAGTTTGAGAATTCCCCCAAGCATTGAGTTCTTCAAATAAAATTCTGTGATAAACATTTTCCTATCTCCATTAAGTAAACTCCCTCACCAGGGACTTACAAATGTGAATTATTTTCCTTCATAACCAACACCAAATAACAGGTGTTAATGATGCCCTCTGGTCTCTATTTACTCAGAAGTTTGATAAATGAGAACAAAGCGTGAGTGGTGTTGCTTATACTTGACTCTTTGATCTAGGAACTTGGGTCAAACAAATTGCAGCTTCAACATGTCAAACTGTAAATGAAGTGCAGAGGGCATTGGTAATTAGCCAATCAACACATTTAATTACTATTATTTGCAATTCTCTCAAGACTACTTTAACAAAACAGAAGGGTTCACAAACAGTCATATCACATGCTTGAAAGGTGTTGATAAGTGTTTTTAAATGGTTTAAAGTTTTCTTCTTGTTTGTATGTCCTCTTAATTATAGAAAATAATTTGACATTACATTTTGTCTTTACAAAAAAAGGAGTTTTAAATAAATATGGAATAAGATATGTAGCAGAACATAAGTAAGCTATGAATACTAGACAAGAAATCAGCATAAGCATTCTCTCAGCTTACTCATTTAAGGAAAAATAACATTATTATAAGTGTTGTTGTTACTTTTCTAGTTGATTTGCAGTTCTTAGCATATTCCTGATATTAATTTGTTATCATTTAAATGTGTGGCAGATGTCTTCTCCTAGTTAGTAACGTATTTATTTCAACCTCATACGATAACTGTTACTAAACATAAATTCTTCACTCTAGTGTCATCAAATGCATTAAATTTCTTTATGTTTTATGCTTTTTGTGACTTAAGTAATCCATCCTGTTTTTAATTAGATTTTGTCCCTGTGACCAAAAGCCCTGACAAGACAAATGTAGAGACAGAAGTTTATTTTGGCTTATGGTTTCAGAGGTTCAGTCCAGTTGGCTGAATCTATTGCTCTGGGCAGCAAATGAGGCAGAACATCATGGCAGAAGGGCATGGCAGAGGAAAACAGCTCAGGACATGGCAATAAGGAAGCAGAAGCACAGAGAATACTCTGTTCACCAAGGGAAGAATATAAACCTCAAAGTCATGTCCCAGTGACCCACCTCCTGCAACAACATCCTTCCTACCTACAGTTATTGTCGAGTTAATCTATATCAGTGGATTAATCCACCAATTAGTTTACACCTCTCATAACCTAATCACTTCACCTTTGAAAATTCTTGCATTGTCTCACACCTGAGCTTTTGGGGGACATCTCAGATCTAAACCATTACATCTTACCATAAGATCATAAAGTTATTTTCCTAGATTGTATACTTACAGTTTTATATGTTTGTCATTTGCACTTAAGTTTTCAATTCACCTGGGTTCTGGAATTGACTGTTATGTAGGATCTGGTTTCATCTACTTTTTGCATATAGCCAGTTGCTCCAGTACTGTTCACTAAAAAGTCTAACCATTTCCAATTATTCTCTTCTTTGTGAAATAGTAATTTCATTTTTCAGACATATATAGAAAAATGGTTTTGAGCTATTTTACATGTCATTGATTTATTTACCTGTATCTCATTTTCTTGATACTATTATTTCATATTCCAACATGAAATGAGGTGAAGTAAAATTCCTTTCATCCAATTTTTTTATTTCTCCTCTTCCTTGTTTATGTGGAAAGTTTAGGTATGTGAGATCTTTGTAATTCCCTATAAATTTTTGAGACAACTTATCAATTATAAAGCATGCACATATCACAATACCAAAACTTAAATTATACTATAAAGCTATAGTAACAGAAATAGCATGATAGTGGCACCAAAACAGACAAGAAGACCAGTGGAACAGAATAGAAGACAAAAAAAAAAAAAAAAAAAAAAAACCCAAAAAAAGTCATGTCATACAAAACAAAGATAAGAATCAAATACAATGGAGAAAAGATAGTTTCTTCAACAAATGGTGCTGGGAAACCTGGAAATCCATATGTAGCTAAATTAAATTGAACCCCTATCTCTAATCCTGCACAAAACACAACTCAAAATGGATCAAGGACCTAGGCGTTAGACCAGAAATTGGGGGCCTACTAGAAGAAAGAGTAGGACCATATCCACATCATGTTGGCTTAGGACCTGACTTCCTCAACAAGACACATACAGTGCAAGAAGTAAAATCAAGAATCAATAAACGGAAAGGAATCAAACTAAAAAGCTTCTTCTCAGCAAAGGAAACAATCAAGAACATGAAGTGAGAGCCTACAGAATGGGAGAAAGTCTTTGCCACCTGCACCTCAGAAAGAGCATTAATCTCCAGGATATAAAAAGAACTCAAAAAATTTAACAGCAAAAAACAAAATAAAACAAACCAAAAAATAAATGGGCAAAGGATGAACGGACACTTCACAGAAGAAGATATATAATTGGTCAAGAAATATATGAAAAAATGTTCAATATCACTAGCAATTAGAGAAATGCAAGTTAAAACTATACTGAGATTTTCTCTCACTCCAGTCAGAATGGCAATTATCAAGAATACAAGTTAACAATTCATGTTGGTTATGACTGTGGGGGAAAAGATACACTCATACATTGCTGGTGGAACTGCAAATTGGTGTAACCACTCTGAAAAGTAGTATGGAGATTCCTCAGACAACTTGGAATGGAACCACCATTTGACCCACGTAACCCATTCCTTGGCATATACCCAAGTACTTAAAATCAGCATACTACAGTGACACGGCCACATTAATGTTTATAGCAGCTCAATTCATAATAGCTAAGCTATGGAACCAACATAGGTGAACTTCAACCTAGTGCCTTTCATTGTGTATATATACAGAAAATGTGGTGTGTATATATATATACATATATATATATATATACACACACACAATGAAATATTACTCAGCCATAAAGAGAAATGAGCTGGGTTTTGTGGTGCATGTCTATAATCCTAGTAGCTCAGGAGGCTGAGGCAGGAGGATTTCAAGTTCAAAACCAGCCTTAGCAACTTAGGGAGGCCCTAAGTAACTCAGACTCTGTCTCTAAACAAAATAGGGCTGGAGATGTGGCTCAGTGGTTGAGTGCTCCTGAGTTCAATTCCTGGTACTCCCCCACACACTGCACACACACACAAAAAGAGAGAAATGAAATTATGGCATTTGCCAGGAAACAGATGAACTGGAGACTATCATACTAAGTGAAATAAGCCAATTCCAAAAATACAAAGGACAAATGTTCTTTCTGATATGCAGATGCTAACTCACAAGGATAAAATAGTAGTACTTTGGATTAGATAAAGGAGAATGGGGGAATAAAGGGAAGGGAGGGGGAATCGGAAGTAGGAAAGTTAGTAGGATGAATTGGACATTACTTCCCTTTGTTCATCTATGTTCACGTATGAATACAGGATCAATATACTTAATTCCACATGATGCACAACCAGAAGAATGGGAAGTTGCAACCCATACATATATAATATATTAAAATCCATTCTACAGTCATGTATAAAAAAGGAATAAACTAAAACAGCATGCACACAAATGCACCCTGTGATATTTTGATAGGGTGCATTACATCTATAAATCAGTTTGAAGAAAATTAATACTTTTACCACAGCAATTCTTCTAAACCTTGCATATGGTAAGTTTCTTCATTAATTAAAATCTTCATTTATGTATTTTCATAAAATTTTAACCTTTTTCCATGGAAAACTTGCATATCTATTTTTAAAGGTACTTTATACTTTTATTCTGCTGTAATGATGAACTTTTTAAAGTTGTAATTTTGAATCCTTTCTTGTTAAATAGATAAATATTTCTGCATATTGTTCTTTTCAACTAGCAACTTTCTTAGTTCTATTCTTATTAATTCTAAACTTGTAAATACATGTTTGAATATTTTATATAGGCACGCATATGATTTTTAAAAAACAGGGTTTTTTTCTTCCTTTGTCATTCTTGTACATTTTCGTCCTGCCTCCCTATACCTGGCAGAGCCTCCAGGAAGCAGGAAATTGTAGTGATTTTAGAGTTTTCTTTAGCTTTATTCTCATCTTTGTGGAATATGTTTAATGGTTATCAAGTAAGGTATCCATTGAAAGCTCTTTGTTTTTATTTTTTAGCTAATAGATAAATTTTTCTTATATTTACATTGTGCAGCATGAAGTTTTTTTTTTTCACATCATATATTTTTTATTTTTTCAGGAACGTGAGCGTTCCATGTATTCATTTACCAGGAAATGAATTAATCAAATGCATTTGCAGTCCAATTATTTGAGTATTTGGCTATACAAATATAACAATAAAAACCAAATTACCTTTGTCCCACCTGGGTTTTTGTTACAACTTAAATTTCATCATTAAATTCTCTCTCTCTCTCTCTCTCTCTCTCTCTCTATCTGGATATATATATGTATATATATATGTATTATATATATAAACACACATACATATTATCATAATATACTCTGTAAATTTGTACAAATGTAATTAAATAATAAAGAATTAAATCATAATTAATTTAAAATGTTTTAAAATAAATAATAATAATGATAAGCTTGTCATGTACTGCATTATGATGTTTCAATCAATGACAGAACAGCTATACAATGGTGGTTTCATAACAATATAGTAAAACTGTAAAATTCCTGTTGCCTACTAATTAGAACTGAATTATTTCTAATTGATATTTCTTATGCAATAGAACTAAATATCTGCAGGATTCTTACTGAATAGAAAATGGATCTCAGGGAATTTTAGTTAGAGAGGTCAATCTATACCTTCTTTGTACTCCAGCATGAAATTTTGAAGTATATATACACTCTAAATGGTTAAATCTAGCTAATGACCTCACATGGTTTTCATTTTATGATGATAATTCTTTACCACAATGAGATACTCTCATTCTTATTCGAATGACTATTATAAAAAAAAGTGTTGCAAAGGATATAGGGAAATAGAAAACATTGCATACTGTTGATGGCATTGTATATTATTTCAATCATTATGGAAAACAGTATGGAGTTTCCTCAAAAAATTAAAAAAAGAACTACCATATGATCCAACAATTTCCATGATGATTAGCAATATTAAATCATTTTTCACGTCTATTGGCCATTTGTATGTTTCCTTTGGAAAAGTTCCTATTTAGGTCTTTTGTTAGTTTTTAAATTGGATTTTTTTTTATTCTATTGAGTTGAGTTTCTGATATAATTTTGGTGTTGTCCTCGTATGAGATGGAGAGAATTTTCTCTGTTCTGTAGGTTGTCTCTTCATGCTGTTGATGGCTTCTTTTGCTGTGCAGATGCTTCTTAGTTTAATGTAGCCCTATTTGACTATTGCTGCTTTTAGTGTCTCGGCTTTTGATATCATAGCCCAAAAAATCCTTGCCCAGAACAATGTCATGGTGATTTTCCCCTATGCTTTCTTCTGGAAATGTCAATTTCAGGTCTTACATGACTTTTGATATATATAATAGGAGATAAGGGTCTAATTTCATACTTTTGCATGTGTATATCTAGTTTTCCCAGCACCAATTACTGAAGAGATTTTTCCTTCTCCATTTTAGTTATTTTATTATTAGTCCCTTAATCAAATTAAGGAAATTGTCACTTTTTATAATTTGCTAAGAGGGTTTTTTATGAATAAATGAATTTAAATTTTACCATGTGTTTATTAGTCTAATAAATCAGTAGTTCTCTTTTAATCTGATATTTTGATGAATTACTTTAAGTGATGTTCTAATGCCAAAATATTAATAAAGCCATGACACATCTCTGAGTTGAGTCAATGTAGGCAAAATTTATCTTTCTTCCCCATATAATTCATGAGTCTAAAAACTGTTGCATCTATGTTTATGGATAAGATTAAACGTTAATTCTCTTGTTCTGTTTATCCTTGTCAGGACATCTGTCAAATTTATGTCTCAAAAAACCAACCAGAAGAGAAGCTGAGAATCTATTGAACTCCAGTGGAAAGAATTCTTTAATTTTTCATCAAGATATTTTTATCTCTTTTTTCTGTATTTAATTGTGACCTTAATGATATATGGATATTTACACATATTTATATTTGATTTTTTCTCATTTCTAGCATTTTTGAAGCCAGTTATCTTTCACTGATCAGGTTTTTGAGGAATAGGATGTTTGATTAGAATATTTCAGTTTTGTTTTTTATTCTTTTATTTTTATTTCTAATTTTTAAAATTTTACTTTATATATATATTTTCTCTTACCTATGCTTCCCTTGATTCTCTTTCACTCTTTACTTCTCCTAACAGTCTCTATTGTTCTCTCTTTCACACTCCCTTTAAATTTTTACTTCTATCTTCTCTCCTCCTCCCTCATAACCATCACAACCTATATCACTTCTGTTCTTTCCCTGTTCACCATTTGAAATTCAAAACCCTTTTGCAAAATTGATGTTTTTATTGTAGGCAATAACTGATCATGTCATTTCTGTTTATTGTGATAATTAACATTGTAGATGTCATAGTAGTTCCTATGTAGTTTAATTCTGTATATTATTTGCATTGGTTACTATTTATCTCCCCCTACACAGTGATGTACTGGAAAACTTCAGGAACACTAGAAGTCCACAGGGTAGAAACTGCTGCCTCAGATCCATACTGTTAAATGGGTAGACACACAAACAGCATGAAAAACCAAGGGAACAAATTGCCACAAACAAACCAAAATACTCCAATAACAGAATCCATCAGCAGCATGGTGGAAAAAAATGTCAGAGAAGGAGTTTAGAATTTACATGGTTAAACTGATCTGTGAAGTAAAGGATGTTATAGGATGGTAAATGATGGTGAAAGCAGAGAAAATACAGGAAGTGAAAGATAACTTCAATAAAGAGATTCAGAAAAAAATAACAAGCAGAAATCCTCAAAATGAAGGAATCAATAAAGCAAATTAAAAATTCAGTTGAAAACACCATCAACAGACAAGACTACTTGGAAGACGAGTTTCAGGCAAGGAAGACAAAATATGTAATCTTGAAAACAAAGTTAACTGTGGAGAAAAGATGTAAGCCACCATGAATAGAACTTCCAAGAAATATGGTATAACCAGAAAAGACCAAATATTGGGATATATGAAGGTGCAGAGATACAGACAAAAGGAATGCACATTCTATTCAATAAAATAATATCAGAAAATTTTCCAAACCTAAAAAATGAAATAGAAAATCAAATACAGGAGGCCTACTGGATCCCAAAGATACAAAACTACAACACAGATACACCAAGGCACATTATTATGAAAATGCCTAACATGCAGAATGATAGAATTTTAAAGACTACCAGAGAAAAATGTCAGGTAACATTAAGAGGGAAATAAATCCAGATCAGAGCTGATTTCTCAACCCACACCCTCAAATCTAGGAGGTCTTGGAATAATGAACACCAAGCTCTGAAAGAAAATAATTGCCAACCAGGCATACCCAGGAAAAGCTTCAAAACTGATGGTGAAATAAAAACCTTTAAATTTTTTAAGTTAAAAAAGTTCACAACTAGAAAGCCTGCACTACAGAACATAATAAGATATTTTAAGAAGATGAAAGTGAGAAACAGCAAAGGGAGGAACTACACTAAAAGAACAGTGATTCAATGGAGAAAGTAATTCAAGTTAAAAACCAGAAATAAATCAAAATAACAGGGAATAAAAATCATTTCTCAATAACATTTAATGTAAATGACCTAAATTCATCAATCAAAAGACAAAAACAGGCAGATTGGATTAAAAAGCAAGAACCAATAAAATAATGTCTCCAAGAGCCTCACCTCATAGGCAAAGACATCCACATACTGAAAGTAAAAGGATGGGAAAAATATATCATTCACCTGGATCTTGTAAACAAGCAGAGGTTTCTATCCTCATATCAGATAAAGTGGACTTCAAGCCAATGTTCATCAGAAGGAACAAAGAAGGACATTTCATACTGTTTAAGGAAATTATACATCAAGGATACATAACAATCATAAATATTTATGCCCCTAACAATGGAGCATCCATGTACATCAAATAAACCTTTATCAATTTCAAGAATCAAATAGAACACAACACAATAATACTGGGTGACTTTAACACACCTCTGTCACCACTGGATAGATTCTTCAAACAAAAACTAAATAAAGAAGCTATAGAACTAATAAACACATTCATAATTTAGACTTAACAGACATATATAGAATATTTCATCCATCAGTGACTGAATACACTTTCTTCTCAGTAGCACATGGATCCTTCTCTAAAGTAGACCATATCTTAGGCCACAAACTAACTCTTAGTAAATACAAAAAGTAGAGATAATACCTTGCGTTCTATCAGATCATAATGAAATGAACTTAGAAATCACCCAAAAAACAAAAAATAGAAGCTACTCTAACTCTAGAAGACTAAATAATACACAACTGAATAATGAATGGATAGCAGAAGAACTCAGGGATGAAATAAATAAAAATACTTAGAAGTAAATGAGAATAGCAATACAACATATTAAATTTTCTGGGACACCCCGAAGGCAGTACTAAGAGGAAAGTTCATTCTATTAAGTTCATTCATTACAAGAACAGAAAGTCGCCAAATAAATCATTTAACATTACTTCTTGGAGCCCTAGAGAAAAAAAGGAACAAAGCAACACCAAAATCTACAGAAGACAGGAAATAATTAAAATCAAAGCTGAAATCATTGAAATTAAAACAAAAGAAACAATCCAAATTAACAAAAAAGTTGGTTCTTTGAAAAAAATAAAATTGATAAACCCTTAACCAAGATAATGAAAAGAAACAGAGAGAAAACTCAAATTACTAAAATTCATCATGAAAAAGGAAATATCATAGTGAATATTACTGAAATACAGATAATAATCAGAACCTATTTTGAAAATTTATACTCTAATAAAATAGAAAATCTCGAAGACATTGACAAATTTCTAGAGACTTTTGACATACCCAAATTGAACCAGGAGGACAATTAAATAGATTGATTTCAAGCAATGAAATGGAGGCCACCAAAATAGAAAAACCCAGGACCAGATTGATTCTCAACTGAGTTCTCCCAGATATTCAAAGAAAAACTAAAACAAATCCTCCTTAAAGTATTCCATGAAAGAGAAAAGGAGGGAACCCTTCCAAACTCATTCTATGAAGCTAGTATTACCCTGATACTAAAACCAGACAAAGATACATCAACGAAAAAAAACTTCAAACCAATATCCTTGATGAACATAGAGGCAAAAATTCTCAATAAAATACTGGTAAATCAATAAAAAAACACACACACTAAAAAGATAGTGCACAATAATCAAGTGAGGTTCAACCGAGAGATGCAAGGTTGGTTCAAAAATTGGAAATCAATAAAAATAATTCATCACATCAATAGACTTAATGACGAATCACATGATTTTCTCAATGGATGCAGAAAAAGCATTTAACATAATACAGCATCCATTCATGTTCAAAACACTAGAAAAACTAGGGATAGTAGGAATATGCCTCAGCATTGGAAAAGCTATATATGCTAAACCTAAGCCCAACATTATTCCAAATGGAGAAGAATTGAAAGCATTCCCTCTAAAAACTGGAACGAGACAGGGATGCCCTCTTTCATGACTTCTGTTCAACACAGTCCTGGGAACTCTAGCCAGAACAATGAGACAGAAGAAAGAATTTTTAGGAAAAGAAGAACTCAAACTATCCCTATTTGCTGATGACGTGATTCTACATTTAGAAGACCTAAAAATCCCCACCAGAAAACTTCTAGAACTCATAAATGAATTCAGCAAAGTAGCAGAATATAATATTAATACCCATAAATCAATTGTGTTCCTATATATCAGTGATGAATCCACTGAAAGAGAAATTAGGAAAACTATCCCATTCACAATAACCTCAAAAAAAAAAAAAAAAAAAAAAAGAAAAGAAAACCACATTGGGAATCAATCTAACAAAAGAAGTGAAAGATCTCCACAATGAAAACTAAAGAACACTAAAGAAAGAAATTGAAGAAAACCTTAGAAGATGGAAAAATTTCCCATGCTCTTGGATAGGCACAATTAATATTGAAAAAATGGCCATACTACCAAAAGCATTATACAGATTTAATGCAATTCCTATTAAAATTCCAATGACCTTCTTCATAGAAACAGAGAAATCAGCATGAAATTCATTTGGAAAAATAAGAGGCCCAGAATAGCCAAAGTGAGAGAAAAGAAAAGTAAAGCAGGAGACATCACAATATCAGACCTTAAACTGTACTACAGAGTTATAGTAACAAAAATGGCATCATATTAGCACCAAAATAAACATGAAGACCAATGGAACAGAAGACACAGAAACAAACCCACATAAATACAGTTATCTCATACTAGACAAAGGCGCCATAAACATACATTGGAGCAAAGATAGCCTTTTCAACAAATGGTGCTGGGAAAACAGAAAATCTATGTGTAGCAGAATGAAATTTAATCCCTATCTCTCACCCTGCACAAAATTCAACTCAAAATGGATCAAAGACCTAGGTGTTAGACCAGAGACCCTGCACTTTCTAGAAGAAAAAGTAGGCCCAAATCTACATGATCTTGGCTTAGGAACCAACTTCCTCAACAAGAGTCCTACAGTGCAAGACTCAACCTGAAAAGCTTCTTTATAGCAAAAGAAACAATTAAGAATATGAAGTGAGAGCCTACAGAATGGGAGAAAGTTTTTGCCACCTGCACCTCAGATAGAGTACTAATCTCCAGGATATAAAAAGAACTCAAAAAACTTAACAGCAAAAAAACAAAACAAAACAAAAGAAACAATAAAAGGGCAAAGGAACTGAACAGACACTTCACAGAAGAAGAAATACAATTGGTCAAGAAACATATGAAAAATTGTTCATCATCTCTAGAAATTAGAGATATTCAAATCAAAGCTACTCTAAGATTTCATCTCACTCCAGCCAGAAAGGCAATTATCAAGAATGCAAGCAACAATAAATGTTGGCTAGCATTTGGTGGAAAAGGTATACTCACACATTGCTGGTGAGAATGCAAAATGTGAAACCACTATGGAAAGCAGGGTGGAGATTACTCAGGAAACTTGGATTGGAACCACTATTTGACCCAGCTATTCCATTCCTTGGTTACACCCAAACCCAACAGATGAATGAATAAAGAAAATGTGGTACATACACACAATGGAATATTACTCAGCTTTAAGGAAGAATGAAATTATGGCATTTGCAAGTAAATGGATGGAACTAGAGATTATCATGCTAAGTAAAATAAGCCAATCCCCCAAAACTGAAGGCCAAATGTTTTATCTGATAAGCAGCTGCTGATCCATAGTGGGGAGCAGGGGTAGAGAAGAATGAGGGAACTTTGGATTGTGTAGTGGGGAGTGAGGGGAAGGGTTGGACGATAGGGATGGAAGGATGGTATAATGGGTGAGACATTATTACCCTACATACATGTATGATTACACTGTGTGACTCAGCACCATGTACAGCCAGAGGAATGAGAAATTATGCTCCATTTGTGTACAATGTGTCAAAATGCATTCTACCATCATGTATAACCAACTACAACAAATAAAAAATAAAAATTAAATTTAAAAAGATACAAATAAAAACTGTGAGGTGCACAGAAATGAAGCGAGCAAAGTGGGGCAGAAAGGCGTAGGGGAAGGAAAGATAGTTGACTGAAACAGTATTACCCTATGTATATGTATGATTACAAGAATGGTGTGAATCTACGTTGTATACAACCATAGGAATGAAAGGTTACACCCCATTTGTGTACAGAAAAATAAATAAATGCAAATAAAAAAATCATAATTTATTTGTATTATCTTTAGAAAGTTTACTGAAGTGCATTAAAAAAGACCAAATAAATGTGAATCTAGTCAATTTTCCTGGATAGTAAGATTTAATATCAAAGAAATAATAACTTATTCATGCAAGAGCTAACATAACTTCTGCACAACTTAAAAAATCTAATTTAATGTTTAAAAAGCCAAATATAGCCAAGATACTTTAGGAAGAGGAGAAGGAGGAAAAGGAGGAAGAGAAAGAGAGGGGGAGAAGGCAGAGGGAGGAAGAGGAGCAGGAAGAGGAGGAAGGAGAAAGAGGCAAGGAGGAGATGGTAAAGACAACACTGGCAGCTTTTTCTGTGAAATATGAAGAGCCAGAGTGAAGCTATGGTAACTAAGGCAATGTGGTATTTGTATAACATGAAACAAGTCAGCAAATGGAATTAGATGTACATGTATATTGAATATCTACATAACAGCTCAATGGGAAAAGGTGGATCTACTCAAAGAATGGAACTGGGGAAAGATTGTTTACATGAAAAAAATTAAGTTATGTCCGAACTTCACATCATACATATTTTTGTATGGACTGAAATGTAAATGTTAAAAGTAAAACCTTAAAAATTTCAGTAGAAAATACGAATCAATATTTTTCTGACTTTGACATGGGGAAAGAGTACTTAAATAAAGAACCTCCCCCACTCACAGTAATAAAATGAGCTGTAGGAAAGCACTTTTGTTTATCAAAAGATATCTGAAAGGAAAAGAATTTTTCTGCTGGAAGAATATACTTGCTTTTAACTAACAGGAGGTTATTATAAACATATTGAATAATTTTTATAAATCAAGAAGGGAAAATATGCAAATGAAATGACAAATTTCACAGAAGAATAAATAAATAAGAACAATAAACAAATAAATAAATGTTCAACCTCATTGGTAATCAGGAAAACAGAAATCAAGACTACATTAAATTTCTACTTTTCTCTCCTCTTTAAATTGTCAAAAATTTAACCCTGATAATGCCTTGTGTTGAATAGAGGTCAATAGAAATTCTGGATCTCAATTGTGAAAATGTAAATTAGCACAGTCATTTGTAATACTACTTGTTTTTGTCATGTGGACATGAGTATTTATATTCTTTCTGACTCTGACAATACTTTCCAGTATCTATTTCCAAGAAAATCTCTTGAATATATGATCCAGGAGACTTGCTCTAGAATATTTAAGGTATCATTGTTCTTAACAGCAGAAGAATTGGAAAAAATTCAAATAACAATTGATTGGCGTAAAGATAAACAAATCATTATGTCAGTGAAATAAATAAACTGCAGTTCCCTATAGTTCAGTGGAAAAAAATAAGAGCAAAACAAAGTTCAAAAAACAACCAAGAACATGGAACTCATTTTATAAAGAGTTCTAAAAACAAACCCAACAATATTTTGATCTAGTTATACAAATATACATGATCTGGCTATTAAATGAATACAAAAAAATAGTAAACACAAAATTCAGGGCAGTGGCTTCCTGGGGTGATGGGCTGAAGGCAGCATGAAGAGGTATGTAAACTGGTGTCAATCTAGTTCACAATTGTAGCTGTTTGCTATGTTACTAATAAATAAGACATGCGTGCATGACTATTTGTAATTAATTCAAATTCTACACTCCATTAAAATGTTAGTAATGTATCCCTTTTCTCCAACTCAAAGTACAAAACCAGGTCGTAACTTTGTAGTATTTAGTTAGCCAGTTTTCTCATTTCCCTTTAGGTTATCTCTTGGTTATACTCTCTGGAGACTGAATCCAAAGATTCAGTTCTTCCAGGCTGCCACAAGGTGTCAGTGTTGAAAACAGGTGGTCAACCAGTCCAAAGGCCATTCTAGCCACAAAGATGTCTAGGTGTGAGTCTATGTGGAGAAACTGTTGTTTCTGAAGGTTTAGGAGGAAGGAGTGTTTCTGAAGGTTTAGGAGGAAGGAGTGAGCTGTGCTCATCACGTTTACAGTCACCACGGAGGTAGTAGTCTTAAATCTTGATCTCAGGATTAGAGAGGTTGGTTCAAAAATTTTCTGAGACTTAGACATATATCATTTTTGCTCAGCCATGTATGGTTTTAAGGTTTTGATTTTGTCTCTGTATATCAACAGTCCTCTTCTATTCTGCCATGATCCGTTTCACTTGAGGAAGCTCTGTCATTACTTCTTGCCAGTTGGTCTAAAATGGTATACAGTAGTCCCCTTTATCCAAAGAGATATGTTCCAAAATCCACACCCACCCAAAGTGGATACCTGAAACTGCAAATACTCCTGAACCCATGTACTCCATGTCTTCTCTTATATATGCATAACATGGTAAAGTTTAATTTATGAATTAAGCATGGTAAGAGACTAACAACAATAGTTAATAATCAAATAGAACAATTGTAACAATTAACTGTGTCAAAATTTTGTCTCTCTCATACACATAATTTTTGTCTCTCTCATACACATAATACTCTTTTTTTGGTGATGCTGGGGATTGAACCCAGGGGTGCTTTACCACTGAGCCACATCCCCTATGCATTTTACTTTGTATTTTGAGACAGGGTCTTGCTAAGCTGGTAGACTGGCATCAAACTTGGAATCCTCCTGCCTCAGCCTTCTGAGAAGCTGGAATTATAGGTATGAACCACCAATGCTCAGCTCGTTCACACAATATCTTAATTGTACTATGCTCACCTTGTAATGATGTAAGATGATCCAATTCATACATGATGAAATGAAGTGAGATTAATAACATTGGCATTGTGACATAGTGTTAGGCTGCTACATAAGGGTTACTTGAACACAAGCACTCTAATACCTCAACAGTGAATCTGATAACTGAGATGGCTACAAGTGACTAGCAGGTAGGTAGTGTATACAGCATGGATATGCTGAACAAAGGGGTGTCCCAGGGGAGATGCAGAGAGACAGTATGAGATTTCAGTATGCCACTCAGAACAGCACACAATTTAGAATTTATGAATTGTTTGTTTCTGGAATTTTCCATTGAATAGTTTTGAACCACAGGTAACTGGAACCATGGATAAGAAAGAACTACTATATTTCAGTTTCTTGGATATATTCTAGTAATAGTGAACTTCAGAAGGAAAGGGTACAAAATTCATTCCCCCTGCTCTATGTATGTTGTTTAGCTCTTAAAAATACATTTAAGTTTTAATCCTTCCCTATGGCTTGTCTCTCATCTATGTAATTGATAGAGAATGCTGAAGTGATTCTTTACAGAATTAAGGTTTATCCAATGTGACTCACTGTCTCTACCAGAGAGGGAGAAGTTAACAGCAACTTTTGTGTAGTAATGTCTTTTGCTGACTATTTAAAAATTAAGTTCTAACTTCTTGGTAAACAACTGTGCTAATATTTGTGCTAAATATTTGTAAATATTTTGTAAAACACTTTCATATATATGTATTTATGCCATAATATAACTGAGTATGCTGTGAAATAAAAACACATTTTTTAAAAAAGTCTTCTTTCTCTTCCTTAAGCAGAGCTACTGGGAGAGGGTGAGTCAGGAGCATTTACAAATTTTGTGGGGCCCAGCACAAAATAAAAATTTAGAGCACCTTGTTTAAAAGCTATTAAGATTACAAGTAGGAGACAAAAGAGGATTCAGCTAAGTGTTGGTGCTTCGAAGCTCTCTTCTCCATGAAACTGCACAATTGCACACTCACAGAGTGACCCTGGGTCACACTGGGGTCACCAAACCAGCTATAATTTTAATTCCAGCAGGACCCTGATGTCTTCTAGTTACCAGTGTTGTATTTCCTCTGTAAATCTGTCCCATCAATGGGAAACAAACTTTCACATTTCAGAAAAGACAAATGAAAATATAGGCACTTAAACAACACAGGAGGAATAGATTTAAACCAAGTAGCATCTGAAAAGATTTTGGCATAATAATGGGAGTTACTTAAAGATATAATATTGAGGTCTGATTCCTCCATATCTAAGAAGTTTGATGAAATAAATTATTTTAGTGACATTCATGCAAAAAACCAAACAAACAAAACAAAACAGTGGATAGTAAAGCCTCTTCTCAGTGTCTGAAATGTTAGACATAGTATGGACTGTGGCCATCCCAGGTCATCCTAAAGAGCTGGAAGACACACATCCATTTTTCTATTTAAACCACTGGTCCTATAGGTGTGTGGTTGGGACTATGTTACATAATGCCACCTATGACTCAGCAGTTCAGATTTGTTACTACAGCCTTTATGTAATGGCAGACTTAGAGCCTATGATGGGGCAGGTGAGGAAAATCTAGGTGAGCAGAGACTCCTGAGAGGATGCAAGGGTGTGTTAGGCTCCTTTAAACTCTTCAACTTTACAATGGCAAGGTGTTTTTTCATTTTCAGATCCAATTCCCTTGAGATTAATTGTTAAGTTGTAATACAGCACAATTAACAGGGTTCAGGTCTTCTATTTTCATATAAATAAGTCATAATAGATAGAAAAGAAACAAAGCTTCTTCCATAGGGAGTTAACAATGGCAGCTCTCACAGTGCAACAGATATGTGGAGAAGGGATTGTGAAAGAAACAGCTCATTCACTCTTCTTGGGGTTTTTTTTTTATAGAAGTAAATTGTTGCCCTTTGATGAAGTAGCATTGTTGGTGACTAATTCTTCCTTTTTCCAATTGGTCACATGCAGAGAAAATATGTAGGCATGTGGAAAATAGTTGAAGGTGCAGGACTGAATATAAATCTGTAATGAAAGGCAGATTCTTTATAATACGTGAAGAGGATAAGGTGAAACCCTTCAACAGTACACGTGTTTTTTGGGAAGCGTATGTAGAATACTGGAAAGGATTATTTCTTCATAAGTGACTGTAATGTATTTATTACAGGTGCTCACCTCTAAGTGAAACAGGGCTAAAGCAGTTACCTAGGCTTTTTACAAACAATCCTTTTACTTTCTTAAAAGGAACATTTTCTGATCAAATGTATTCTTGAATGTGTTTATTTCAGAAGAAGAGAGGAAGGAGTCTTTGATAATGCTTATTATATATCAAGCATTGTTCTAAGACTGTTCAGATGTATTAGTTAATGCATTAATATTCATTAACATTAAATTTTGATAAAAATTGAAAAACTGAAAGATTAATTGTTAGGGATAGGGCAAAATAATTTCAAGGCAAGCAGAAAGAATGATTAGCAAGAGAAATGAAATTTAATACTTAAAACTTAAAATGTCAATGTTAAAGAAACTTAATCTTTAAAAGAGATTATAAAGCAGAAGAATTTTTAACAATGAGGTATTAATCAAATTTAATGACAAGGTAAAATGAAAATTAGAAAAATCCGAAAATCTGTATTATTGTGATTGTCATCTTGCACTTTAATCATTTTCATGGAGAATATAGAAAAACACTTATTTTTACAGTTTAATAGAATAAAATTTAGGTAAAATAGTTTTTATTAGCTGATTGGGCAAGAAATTCATTATATTCCAAATCTTTAACTTTTGTGCCTAAGCTTCTTGTAGAAACACAACAGTAATGGAGAAATTGTCAGATATTTCATTTAATTCTACTGCAATTTGCACATCTGCACATGCTTACATTAAATGGTTTAAAAAACAGGAAAAGTGACCCTGAAACACTATAAGCTTGAAAATATTGTTTTGCATTAAACTTTCCAAGGGTGATCAATATAAAATTTGTGAAAGATATGATTTATAAAAGTCTTAAACCTATGTGAGATGTCACTTCAGGAACTATGCCAAAAGTCAGACATAATGGTGCACACCTGTAATCCCAGTAACTTGGAGGTCTGAGGCAAGAGGATCCTAAGTACAATATCAGCCTCAGCAACTTAGCAAGACCCTGTCTCAAATAAATAATTTAAAAAGGACTGGAGATGTAGCTCAGGGGTAAAGCCCTCTGGGTTCAATCCCTAGTACCCAAACCAAAAAAGACAACAAAATACTGTGCCCAATGTTCCAAGAAGAATGGTGATGCTTAGGTGGAATTAACAATAGTTAACAAGCCCTTTAAGTAATTATCGAATGTGCTCCTCAATGTGCTCCTCCCTGCTTTGTGGCAAATGTATGAGGGATACGGATATGTGCTTAGGCATCATATATGCTTCGAAAAACTTCATCATAGTATATAAACTTGATTGGCTAATAAAAGTTCCTGAATGCTAAAAGAGAAATGAGTCAAACTCTGCACACTATGATTTGAGACTAAGAAGGATTGAGTGGGACTTTTACAAAAGTGGGATAATAGGATGACAATTTTATTAGTCATTAAGCCAGGACAAGAAGAAGTTGCAATTAAATCATACAATGTACTACTGTTGTAGAGTTGCCATGAGCACAAAATCATTGTGTGCATGTCATTTTCATAATTAATTTATTATTTCTCTTTACTTTCTAAGAAGTAAAGTGATTTTAAAACAAACCAAGAAAATTTTCTTTGTGGTGTATGCTTTTTTTTTTCTCCTATTTCTTTTAAGCTGGGGATTAAACTTAGGGTCTCACACATGCCAAGCATATACTCTACCACTGGGTTACACCCACAGCCCTTCCCATGGTTTTTAATGAGCATACCAAAGGTAACCAGAATTGTCCTTTCTTTTTCATAGTACTGCACTTTCTCCCAGTATTTTCTGCTGTGGTGATGCCTAACTGGCCAACAGGTGGCTAACAAAGAATAGTAAATGGTTGAAAGATTTGGTACCAACACAGAGGAACAATTACTTGCCTCTTCTTACTTTTTCTTCTTTTTTCTTGTGAGAATATTAGGAGGAACAGAATGAAATGCCATGAATGTATTAGAAACTCCCATTTTTAGCTGCAAAAAATGAGAAATAGCTTGTACACATTTTAGAGATTCTGGACAAAAATGCATTGATGAAACTCTTTCAGGAATAAGCCTGTTCTTTCTGTCAACAGCATTTAGAGTGCTATTGGGTAGAAACTTTAAAGACAGTTTGGTAGTGTTCCTGTTCTCTCGTGTCTGATCTCCCAGCTCACAGATGTAAAAATGGCTCCTTGCTCCATCTTTAATTCCATTGCTATGACACGTCCCATCACACATTAGGCCATTAGTTCTTTGCAGGTGGGAATGTGTCTCAGAGTAAGAAGGAAAAAGAGGATAAAACTGCTAATGACAAACTCATCCCTTGGAATCAGTTGGAGAAGGCTTGTAATTTTAAATCTACCTTTACTCTCCTATAGCTAACTTATTTATTTATTTATTTATTTTTAAATCACTATCCAAATTTGAGGGCAGAGTGGGCAATCTCCTTTGTATAGGGGCAAGAACACTGGCTGGAAACAATAGTGAAATTAGAAACACCTTCTTTTCTCATCCTTGCATTTGAGAGATCTTTGAGCATTACTTTTTGAAAGGCCTCAGACATTTCCTGCCCCAGGAGGAAATGCTTTTCTCCTGCTATTTGTATGAGGTTCTTTATCTTCTCTTCAAATCCCACTCACACATTGAACTCCAGATCAAGTCACATTCGTACTGGAACATTTTTGTCTAGTCCAGACTGAATTTACTGTATCCAGTTATCTTTAGTTGTACATTTTGCCTAGATCTTTCTTTGGTTAGTTATCATTGTTGCTTTTAACTACGGTTCAGAATCATTGAGGTTTTAAGAGTTGTATTTTATCTCTTCAGCAGTCTCGTAGATTCTTCCCAGTCAGCGATTATGTTTACACTTTCTTGTTCATTTCACTGTGTCTTATATATTGAGAGTATTCAATAGATATTTCTTGCTCAATTTGTGATTGGTACTTTTACATCAGAGAGAGTGACATTTGGTTATCTGTCAGTAACAGGCCAAGTCTAATAGATATAAGGTCATTGAAAGCCAAAAATAAACACTCCTCTGCAAAATTAATAGCCGAGCATTGCATATTGTTTCTTTTTTCTAATTTATATTAAAAAGAAAATATTGTAACTCATAAGCATATTGCATCCCAAAGATAGGTATAAACGATAATCTAAGGACTTTTTTATATCTGAACTGGACATATTGGTCAGAACAAGAGGGCATGTGCTTGTTTTTCTTATAGAGGACTGACTTGCTTTTTGAAAGCTCCCTAACCACCTGCTCATAGCCCTCTGTGTGGATCCTGCACAGGACCTCAGACTGTCATTATGGCCTGTTGTCTATTGTATAGGCTTTGAGTAGACACATTAGGGAGGAGCACTGCTCAAAGAAGTAAAAGTGGTACAGCTTTGCTCTCTGCCCACCTCTGACTTAGCTGCCCTGGCTGGTGGGATGCTTGTCAAGGCTTCATGATTCGCTGAAAAAGATGACCCCATCAGATTATTAGGGTTCTTCAATGGTTCCTCCCCATTAAACACCCTTACCATGAAAAATCAAAGCATAGTGGAAATGGTGGAACACATGAATAAAACTATTTCCAAACAATAATCTCCTGGACCCATAAGGCAATAAACCACAAGCTAATCACGTGTGATTATGTATTTCAGATTTATTTGAGGAAGAAGGGCATGTATTGCCTAATAACTAGTCTTTCTGTATACATAAAGAAGATCAAGTATGGTTATTTCAATAATAAACTTTCTTCTACTCTTCCTCACCCTCCTTCCTCTTCTTATTTTCAGACCTTTAAATAATAAAGTTTTAAATATTTGTGATACAATTTGAATGGAGAAAAAATACAAATAATTATCATTTAAACCCATTGGGTTAGAATCGTATAAAACTACAGACAATTGTATAAAACTACAGTCAAATTCAATAAATTAATGGGAAAGACAAGTAATATTTCTGCATACTTATGTTTCTTGAATCTTCTCCATCTTTCTTGAGGTTTTCTATGAAAGCACATATAAAATATAGATTAATTGGTCTATTTTCTGATAGAATATCATGTGCTCTTGCTTTTCTAAGGAAACATTCGATTGTTCTGAGTATGGAAACGGATCATGTCCAGAAAACGAGAGGTCCCTGGGCACCCGAGCGGCCATGTATTCTCTGATGGCAGGAGCCATATTCATCACAGTGTTCGGGAATCTTGCCATGATAGTTTCCATCTCCTACTTCAAGCAGCTTCACACACCAACCAACTTCCTCATCCTCTCCATGGCGGTCACTGACTTCCTCCTGGGATTCACCATCATGCCCTATAGCATGGTCAGATCGGTGGAGAACTGCTGGTATTTTGGGCTTACATTTTGCAAGATTCATTATAGTTTTGACCTGATGCTCAGCATCACATCCATTTTCCATCTTTGCTCAGTGGCCATTGATAGATTTTATGCTATCTGTTACCCTTTATACTATTCCACTAAAATGACGATTCCAGTCATTAAACGGTTGCTACTTCTCTGCTGGTCAGTCCCTGGAGCTTTTGCCTTCGGGGTGGTCTTCTCTGAGGCTTATGCTGATGGAATAGAAGGCTATGACATCTTGGTTGCTTGTTCCAGCTCCTGCCCAGTCATGTTCAACAAGCTGTGGGGGACCACCCTGTTCATGGCAGGTTTCTTCACTCCTGGGTCTATGATGGTGGGGATTTATGGCAAAATTTTTGCAGTATCCAGAAAACATGCTCGTGCAATCAGTAACTTGCCAGAAAATCAAAATACTCAAATGAGGAAAGACAAAAAAGCAGCCAAAACTTTAGGAATAGTGATGGGTGTTTTTTTGTTATGTTGGTTTCCCTGTTTTTTCACAATTTTACTGGATCCCTTTTTGAATTTCTCTACTCCTGCTGTTTTGTTTGATGCCTTGACATGGTTTGGCTATTTTAACTCCACATGTAATCCCTTAATATATGGTTTCTTCTATCCCTGGTTTCGCAGAGCACTTAAGTACATTCTGCTAGGTAAAATTTTCAGCTCACATTTCCATGATACCAATTTGCTTACTCAAAAAGAAACTAAATAGACTTACTTCTGGGTAAGTAATTAAAGCAAAAGGACTGGAACATTGAAGAATGAAGTTGCTTAAAGGGTGTGTGTGTGTTTGTGTGTGTGCATACACACACACACACACATTATTTTTGTTGGCATGGAAGGCTCCTGATTTCTAAGACTTGAGGAAAAAAGGAATCTTCTCTTTGGACCAAAATCCCCTCCAATCCTTCATACATCCACTACTTAGAGAGAAAAAAAAGAAAAATTATAAAGCTAAATAAGATAGGAAAAGTGAGGAATGGAAGAAAAAAGATGCACAAAAACTTGTTTGCTATTCAAAATGGCTGGAATGCAGGCTGGACTTGAAAACAGCTCACCCCTCTCACCACCACACACACTTTGTGTGGCAGCCCTTTTATGTTTGTTTCCAGTGTTTTGAAACACCAGCAATTAAAAATTATTAGCAAGCAAGTGTGGACATAAAGATTTCAAAAATCCACATATTGTCAGGAAGCAATATTTTGTTAGATGAGGGTTAAACTTTGCTAGATTTTACTATGGTGAGATTACATGTGTCCTTTTTTTTTTTTAATAAAATAAGAACTGGAAAAATGTGTAGCCAAGGCCACAGATTTCATGCAAGCTTTCATTAATGTATCATCTTAATCACAGACGTTGGCAATTTTCTATTTTACCAGCAGAATTCTGTTCAGTGCCTTTCCTTCTTCCTTAGTCCCACCCACATTTTGTATTGCCATTTGACATGCATAAATTCAGTGTATTTATGCTTAATAAATACACTGTAACTACCAGAAAAGTTGTGCTTTGACTCCTTCATTCTTTTTTGGTTAATATCTACACTTCTATTTTCAGTAATAGAGTAGTGGAAGGAGAAACAAAGAAGAAAACTAAAATTTACTGGGGGTTGTGGGTATTAAAAACTTTATATTCTTTACTTAGTAACTAAATTAAGGCTCATGAATACCTGGTGGGCTGCAATCAGCGATGGTCTGGCAAATGTTTAATATCTGACTCTTGGAAAAAGAAAAGACAAACAAAAGAATAAAAAAACCCTGATTTGTAGAATTGGATAATTTCTGTAGTAAAAACACAAACAAAAATCTCCCCTTATAACTGATTTTAAGCTATGAATCTAGTGTCAAATGGCTCTCAAAATTCCTCAAAAGTTAACAACCTACTCTTGAAAGTGGACATGAGTGGTTCCAGTGTACTCCTGGCTAGTAAAATTCTTAATGAAAAGGAAATTAGCATAGAAGAAAATAGATGAATTAGAATCCATTACCTACCTGGAGGGTGTTGCCTTACAGAATTTTAATTTCAGATATGTGTGTGTTTATATATGTGAATTGTGTTCACTGAAATATTTGTTTTTCATTTATGTTATATCAGTGAAAACATTAGGAAGTTTTTACATGAATCACACAAGTTTGCTTTGTTATTAGCTCATTACACAGATTACTATTCAACAGTGACCATTCAGCAGTCAACTTAAGGATACGTTTTGTTTAAATACAGCAGCCTAAGGATGGGTGTGCCACATGCTCTGTAGACCCACTGCCTCTGCATCCTGGCTGGCCTGCTGGTAGGCTGGTCCTTCCTTATAACCTCTAGTGGGGAAGTGAAAGAGTACAACTTCTTTGAAATGAAGAAGAGACATTGCAAGTACAAACTAAGGGAAGGAACAAGGGATTACAAGAGAGTAATTAAGCCAGAGTAAGTCATGGAAGCTAATCTGGTATATTAGCTGCTATTGAGACTATTGGGTCATGTGTTTAAATGAAATGATGATGTTTATGCTATCTTGGTATTTAAATACACACATACACACACACACACACGTACCACACACACACACACATTTTGTTCCTTTAAAAGACCAGTGCTAAAAAATGAGCAAAAGAGATTCTAGCATTACAGTAAGATAGAATTAAAGTATTTTGAATTAAAAATTTTTAATTTACTTCCCGACTCATTAAAATATGGCTTGAGAAAATAAAACCAAATATCTTGGTGGGAGCTTTACCTGTTGTCATTGGTCAGAAAGGGTTTTGCCACTGTTGCTTTTACAAATGACCATGTTTGTGATGGTGATTTTGGTTTGTGCTGGAGCTTACAGACAAAATAAAAACTTCATAAGTGTAGGCCATAAACATTCTTATTATGCTTATTCTATATGACCTATTTGTATTTTTATCTGTTGTGATGCTGGGGATGGAATTCAAGGGTTTGTCCAAGTTAGGTAAACCTTCTACCACTCAGCCCACCCACTCCTATTGGTATTTTGAGGCACCATTCACAAGGCCTATCTGTAAAATTCTGCTCAGTTATATTCAAACAGCTGCTTCCCTCCATTTCTTTCCACTGCATTTTTTCAACTTGAATATGTGGTCTGGTCATCCTCCCTTGTCCACTGATGAAGCAGTGACTCAGTAACCTTTTCTCATCCCTTCTACTTTTGTATCCAGGGCTGGCCAAGGAATCTCACCTGCACCCAAAGTTTGATAGGAAGTAACAGATGAGAAAACTGTAACAACCTGGATTATACCACTAGTTATAGAATTAGGATTAAAATTCAACTCTCTTGACTTCTCAGATAGTGTTCTTTGTTTCTAAACTAGGGGTGTCTTTTCATTATTTGCGATACTTTGTTCCTTCTTTCTTTTAACTCAGGGTTTTGTTCAAACAGGTACAAATTACTCCCACTCCAATATCCCTCCCACTCCAATATCTTCTCATACAAAGTACAAGCAGAATCCTTTTATGAGTTAGATAATCATCCCTCCCTGGATATTACCCAACACTTAATTTAGCCTACACATTTTTAAATATACGTAAGTTGTGGTACCATTATCTTTCCAGAATGAAGATCATATGACCATGAAATCACATATGAGATTTTGTCATCATTCATTTGGAAAATAAAAAAGAAACTGAAAACTTTCTGGCACATTAAAAACACACAAAACTCCCTGGGACTTTAAACATACACAGAATTTTTCAATATCCCCCAGGAAAGAAAGTTAAGAGAATAATTCTACTGGGGTTCTACAATTAGTACCTCTGTGGAGTTCCTGGATCTGCCTTCTACACTCCAATTTTCTTAAGAACAGAGGAAAGCTTATTAGAACAGGCATCTTCATCCTCTACACTAAACTTTCTGGAACTTCTTGACAGCACACCTGCCATGTCAACCAAAAGAGACTCCATGATTCGCAACTAACTTTCCAGGAAAGGAAAGGTACTGAGTCAATAAAAAGAATTGGAAATGTACTATCTTTTATTTATTTATTTATTTATTTATTTATTTATTTATTTATTTTTTTACTGTTACTGATTTATTCTATTCTTTGAAATAAACAATAATTACATTTTATAAGTAATCAGAAATTGTTACAAATAGGTTGTAATAGAGACAGAAGGGTTTTTCCTAACGGAAAAATAATTATTATGATATTTCAATGAAAGTTCTTGAATTTCCCATCAAAATTTATGTGACATGTTTTATGAATTTCTATGTAGTCGCATATAAAATATTTTTGGAAAGTACAAAACTATGCAAGACCTGATTCAGTAAGTGTAAGCTACTCGAGTTGTTCAATAATGTTAAAATTTTTTTTCCTCTTTGGTGTTATATCTTAACAAAAATATCTGTTATGTACTACTTAAATCCTTGCTAGATGCCACATTTATTTTTTGCTGTTTTTTTCTCTTGCAAGCAGCATTTTCTTAAGATACTCTATTACTCTTCATGACACAGAACCATTCCTTCACTCCAAATACAAAGAGTGCCCAAACAAAACATTCAGATTGTCTATGATTCAAAACAATTCTATGCAAAGTCAATGGGTTTAAAAATAACATATGTATCTTGGAAAGATGTACATTTTGGGATGGGTCTGAGATTTTTCATCTCAAAGTCATTCTGAGGAGATGAGAACGTGGCTGGCTCATGAACATAATTTCATTAACAAGGACTTTAGTCAGCTGAAGCCATAAATTTTCTTGCTGCCAAATAGACCAGAAGTAAATTGTTACCCATTGTTAGAGAAGGAAAGGGATGGAGGGGGGTCTTTAAAACAGGAGCCAGCAGACCTGTATTTTAATGCTGATTCCAAAATTTAATAGCAATGGCTACTTCAAGACCTTAGTCATTTCATATGACATTGAATCATTGGGAGGATGCAAAAAAAGAAGTTCTTATCAAGGAATTTACAATCTTTAAGACACCCAGATTTCTCATTGTTAACTGAGTTTTGTTTGTAATGGCTTATTTGTGGAGAGATTTTATTAGCTTTTTCTAAACAGCAATTGCTCTTTTCCTAATATTTTAATCTTTCCCAATCAGAGTTAGAGAGTAGTATGAGAAAAATGCCTATTAATTGGGTTTACATGATGTATTGAAGTTAATTAGTATTTAATTCAACAAGCCATTACTGGTAACTGGCCATGTACATGGCTCTGTATTAAGTCTCACAAGTGTTAACAGACTAATAAGATGTTAATTATTACATTCTATTGAGAAAATGATATTTGTGCTGAGCCCTGATGTGGGCAGAGATGAAGGGTCTGGTAATCGTATGGAAGAAAGGGAGTAGGTTAAGTTGTGGAGTGGACATTTGCAGGACAACACAGAGACCACCATGGCTAAGGTATTTGGGGGATTGGAGACTGAAGGAAGGAGGTGTAAGCAAGGTTTCCATGAAAATATATGCCAAAATATGCACGTGGAGCACATGCAAAACTATGCTGTCCACCCTCGAACCCAGGTGAGGGTTCTGGACCCTCTCTCTGTCCATCACAAAAAAGTAAATATGGTCCAGGTAAAGGATGCATTTAGACCAATTCCTCTTGGTCCCCCACCTCTAACTCATTGTCTGATACTTAGATTTAGTAGATATTTTTCTCTACTGCTAGTTTTTATGCTATAATTTATAGCTAATTATATGAAAGATGCTATATGGTTTTAATTCTCATTCACCTTTTTGCCCCTGCTCTCTTAGAAGTTGCCCTGCCTATTCTGTGTATTTACTAGCACTAAAAATGGTTTTCCTGTTACTAGCTGCTTTTTAAAAAGCAATGTTTTTAAGATATTGTTCCTGTCTGTTGCCAATTGCCAACAGACTTACTTGTGAACTGAGTCATTTGGGATAAATCAGTCATTTACATATGAGATATTGTTTTTTAACTTTTGGATGTTATGAAGTATAAATTACTATTACAAAAATTATTTTATAAAACTAGTTTCTTCTATTTATCTTAGTTTATCAGTACTACACTTGAATACAATCTGCTTACAACCCTGAAATGATTTCCAACTAGTCTTTGCTGTTATAACCAGAATGAATGTTAATTATGGTTTATATTAGATATTAGAGAATTAAACAGAAACATCCAATATAATACATTTTGATAAATGTCAAAACAATATTTTTTATTACACTACATTTGGCATTTACTAGTATTGTAGTATTTACTAGTATTATGAAATAACTCATGAAATTGAATTGTTACCCTATTGTCTTGACAAGTTTAATCAAAATTAACATGAATCTGCTTTTTTGGATGAAATTTAGTTTCAGACTAAGAATGATTTTGGAGCTTTAAAATATAATTTACATTTGAAAGTGCATAGTTTAAAATCCATTTTTAATGGATTTATAAAAATTGGCATTATTTTCTGACTGGTGGCAATAGGAATAGTGGAACAATCATTGTTCATGTTAGTTCTAGGTCCTATAATAGGTGCTGGTTTTGGTAAGAGACTCTTATACCTGGAATACTATATAGAAGCATTCAAAAGAGTCTATGGTTTGTAGAGGCTAACACACCCTTGTTTGATAATAATACTGACACATATTATTTGGTGTCTTATAAGTACCATGTATAAATTCTTATGTCATCTGTTGGGATCATGGATTATAAGTTTTCATCTCCAACTGCAATTTATATTGCATTAATATTTTAAGGCTTCAAAAATTAGATTCTGTGCCTAGAGTCTGCTATGATGCCACCCATGCCTCCTACTTAAATAAATGTGTCCGGCCTCTCAAAGATTTTCTTCTTCAACATGCTTTTAATGCCATGATATAATCTAACATTGCAAATCTGACATTTTGCAAATGTATATAGCTGGATGTATGCCAACCTTGTCATTCAGGGATTGAAAGCAAAACTTATAAGGAAAAATTGAAAATTGAATAATTTTTATTGCATTTGAAAATTATTTGTAATCATTAGAATCTGAATATGTTTTTCTTATAAAAAAAGACAATTTCATAGAGTCCACTTGGTTCCACATGATAGATTGAATCAAATACTTTTTTAAAAAAAAAGCAAAAGTGACGGAAGTGTCAATTCTTCTGAAGGAAAAACAGGGAGGAGAGTGGGAACAATGCCAATGTCCTCAAATCCACATTGACAGCTTCCAAACTTACATGCATATTATGAAACACGAGTTTATTTTAGAAATCCGAATATAGATTTCTAGGGAAATTGTTAGTTTGTTAAAGCTGGTCAATGTGGACTTCATAGAGTGCTAACTGGATAGACGCCAAGTTTTTCAGACATTATCTCTGATCTTTAAATCAAGTAATAGAGTACATTACTCAGGACGAAACTGAGTCCCAGGGACATTGAACAATTTGTCCAATGTAGAACTGATGATAAGTGGTAGAACCAATAACCCAACACAGTTCTAACTTCAGAGTCATACCATGGAAATTAAGATAGCAAGGGGGGTGAGATCTGTACCACATAAGAATTCTTTGTAATATTTTACTTGAGGTCTTCTCCAATTTTAAAAATACATGATTTTTCCTTATACAAGTGGTTAGTGCTAATAAGATCAAATGCATAGTGGAAGGTTTGATATCATGCTGAAACACCTAGTAGAATGTCCCAGTCCTTAACAAATGAACATTCACTTGTGTTCAGTGCTTAGTGAGACTGTTTCAATGTCATGGCTGTGATCATTCAGATCACAAGGGCAATTGGGGCATGGCAGTCTCCTAGGTAACCATATACTTCAACTCTTGACTATGTGTGTTCACAGACTTAGATACTATACAAGTTAATCTGTAAGTGTGTGCTTTCCCTCACAGTCTTGTCTTTTAGTTTGAAGAATATGTGAGTTTCAGCTGGAAGAAAATTTCTAACTCCCCTAAGTGGTAGGTAAGACTGAAAAGAGCCAGTGTAGTCCCATTCTAACATGTTCATAGGACAATGAAGAATGCATTATGCAACCCTGGCCTCTACCTCCAAATGCTTTTAGCAGAAATACTCATTAGCTTTGTTTTCTTCTATTAACACCGTCACATCTCTCTTCAGTTCTCTTTTCTGTAGTGTAAAGGACCAGTAGAATATGCCATGGCACATCTCTCAGCTCTGCCTGTCTACATGCTATTCTGGGAGGGATTTCTTTATAGCAACCTCAGAAATAATTTAATCCCAGAGAGTGTCAACATGGAGTATGCTCCTAGAACTAGTCCATTCATCTGTGGCAAAATTTCAAGTATATTGAATCCATTGCTTTTGTTGAAACAATGCAGATATTTTCTAAATGACCAAAATCTACCATGTATTTATACATTTATTCATTCATAAATACTTATCTAGCATATGCTATAGCCACTAACCTGGTACTGAGAATCCAAAATTGTACCAAATAGACAAGTTCCTTGTCTCATGGTGCTGTAACAGAAAGACACACCATTATCAGATGTAGTTTTTTTTTTTGTTTATTTTATGAGATAAAGAAAAAAATGTGAGTCTGTGCTGGGACAGATAGCATTCAGCATTCAACAGTTATTTATCAGGTGCTAGCATTTGTAGATCAAAATAGAACCTAGGTTAGTGCTCACAATCTTTCCTGGATGAAAACCACAGAAGAAGAGGAGATGGGAGGTGGAAGAAGATCCACAGTGGAGGCAACACATTTTTTCTATGGATCAGACTTGCACCAGGGCTGAAAATACCATTCACAGAAAGTACATTATCACTCACAGACTTCATTCCATGTCGCCTTTCATCTTGTTCCTCTGCTTTTCTATTTTATGATTATGAGAAATTAAAACTAATAGCCTTTGGCTTGCCAATGACCCACAAACTGTTAGAACTGGAAGTGCCTGGAAAGCACATCTAGCCAGCCCACCTTAATATTCCCAGAGCTCCCAGCTGGCTCCAGGACAGTTTGGACTAGAACTCCCAGGGAAAGGACCTTTTCCTATCTGCTCTTTGGAAATCAGTAATGTAAACTTTTAACCAGAGGAAGCCAATGTCTTGTGTGGAATGATCAGCTGAAGAAGGCATCCTCCTAAAATTTTCTGGACAGAAGTCTTCCGGTGACTTGGGAATAGGAAACTTCTTTGGCTGGCATCATATAGCTTTTATATTTTTTGTCTTTTGGTCACAAAGTCTTTGTTTTTCTATCTCTTGAAGAGAATGCCAAAATTAAAAACATTAAGGGAACTTCAAACACCTTCATACCAGGAAAGGACCTTTTTTTGCTCATCCTTGGAGTTCTTTTTTGTGCTCCTTCGTTGGAGTCTTAAGGGAAAAACTAAATTAAACCTGTCTAAATAGATAAGTTTCCTAAATGTATGCTGCAGTTGAATCTCTGGTTTGAGAGAATCTGAAGTAGCTTCAGAGTGTTCTCTATCTTTAATTCACCACTATTGGGCTCACTTTCCTGTAGCCTACTAAGTAGACTTGATGTTTTCTTACAGGCACAGCAGTAAGCCTTTCTGAAGTCTATTAGTCACTAGTTTTTCATGGTGACATATACCCCAGAATAAATAGTAAACCAGGTGCAATAACTTAACTTATTGAAAGGTTGGATTTATGCATTATCCATCTTCCCCATTCAGCCTCTCATGACAAATAGCAGTTACATGAGATTTGTGGGTTAGGTGTGAGCATGAAGTTTGCGTTTCTCCTGGGTCATTCAGGAATGACCCAGTCTGTGGTGTGACTCCACTAGTTAGAATCTCAGATAAGCTATAAGACTCAAAATACAGGAAGGTGAATGAAAATGGGAAAGGAGGACATAGGAAGAGAGAAAGGGAGTAGAAAATAGAGACCCTATAAAACATTGACCCTGGTGCATGACTTACCTCATAGATACACAGCTTTCAGCTGCCCTATTGAAAGGCCATGTTTTATGACATGTATATTCAACAGCAATCTGCCATTTCCAATTCCTAAAATATATGCAGACATTTTGCAAATGAAGAAGTCAAATTATTAAAAGAATGTATAATGAAAACTTTGGGACTTCACTTAGATTTTGTTTACTAAGTATTTTTATGGTGAAAGTGATGTTTGCACATTGTAGTTCAAGAGTTAATAGGAAAGTGGCTGCTGAAGGTAAAAGTCAACCAGAACCTCCTGAAAATCTTTCAATACGTTACCAAGACTAAGAGTCAATAAACAATCCCATGTTGATTGAACGAATGGATGGAAAAAGTAGAATAATTAGGAAAAAAGAAGTAGTTGAAATTTTTCATTTTTCTGGTGCAATAACTCAGTAGGCAAATGCAGCCGATACAATTTTAAAATTTGAAATAAGTTACAGTTGAAGTGAATTAATAACAGATGATTTTGAATTCTATTATACTATTAGGAGCTGAGCTTTGCTGGAATCATTTTCAGAAGACAACAAACTGACTAATCCTCCTGGAAAGGAATTTGAAGTGATAAAGCACCATGGATCTAACTTATATTCCTGAAGACTTATCTAGTTGTCTCAACTTTGGAAATAAATCCTGCCCTCCCACTCATCGCTCTTTTTATGTCCGAGTGACAATGTATTTGGTTATGACTGGAGCCATGGTTATCACCATCTTTGGAAACTTGGTTATAATGATTGCCATATCCCATTTCAGACAGCTTCACTCTCCTACAAACTTTCTGATCCTCTCCATGGCAACCACGGATTTCCTGCTGGGTTTTGTCATCATGCCATACAGCATGGTGCGTTCAGTGGAGAGCTGCTGGTATTTTGGGGATGGCTTTTGTAAATTCCATGCAAGTTTTGACATGATGCTAAGCCTAACCTCCATTTTCCACCTCTGTTCCATTGCTATTGATCGATTTTATGCTGTGTGTGACCCTTTACACTACACAACCACAATGACAACCTCAATGATAAAGCGACTGCTAGCATTTTGCTGGTCCGCCCCAGCTCTCTTTTCATTTGGTTTAGTTCTATCTGAGGCCAATGTTTCTGGTATGCAGACCTATGAGATTCTTGTTGCTTGCTTCAATTTCTGTGCACTTACTTTCAACAAATTTTGGGGAACAGTATTGTTCACTACCTGTTTCTTTACTCCTGGCTCCATCATGGTTGGTATTTATGGCAAGATTTTTATTGTTTCCAAACGACATGCTCGAGTCATCAGCAAAATGCCTGAAAACACAAAAGGGGAAGTGAAAAAAACCCTATCTAAGAAAAAAGACAGGAAAGCAGCTAAAACCCTGGGGATAGTCATGGGAGTGTTTCTGGCTTGTTGGTTGCCCTGTTTCCTTGCTGTTTTGATTGACCCATATTTAGACTACTCCACTCCCATAATCGTGCTTGATCTTTTGGTATGGCTTGGGTACTTCAACTCTACTTGCAACCCCCTCATTCATGGCTTTTTTTATCCATGGTTTCGAAAAGCTCTTAAGTACATTGTGTCAGGAAAAATATTTAGTTCCCATTCAGAATCTGCAAAACTGTTCCCTGAAGCACATTAATGAAAAACCATTACAAAAGTGAATAGAATACTGAAAATGATATTGTTATTACTTTGCCCTGCAGTCTATACTCCAGATCACTGCAAATGTTATTCTTTGAAATTCCCTGTAATCCCAATTCTATAATCTGTACAAGAGCTACTTTCAACATCTTAGATCAATCAATGCATGCATGATTAATTGTTAACTGTGTCCAATGACTTGGTGAGGAAAGTGTACAAAAGAAATATAAAATATAGTTTGGAACAGTTTCGACTGGATTTACATCTAGAAGACAACCAAAGACCAATACAAATAAAAACATGGTTTTGTTTCCTATCTGATTCTACTTTGCAAATTCAGAAAAGGGAAGATCCTTGTGACTAGCTTTACTTGACATTGACATGTTCCTCTTAAATATTATAAATGGCTTAAATGCTAGTCTCCCCCCCGCCCCCCCACCACAGCCTATTTTCAGGCTTCTTAACCAACTGTGAACATGCTGGGTTAAAGGGTCACCCTTGCCCAGGGTTTCCAATGGCATTTTACCGATGAGAAGCATCCTTGAGAGATCAGTGGATGGAAAGACGGTGAAATCAGGATACCTTTCTGCAAACCTGCCCCAGGGATGACTGTGCTCCTCTAAGAAAGGCCATTAGAATCTCTTTCCATGAAGCCACCCTCTCAGAGTTCCAGTAACTGCTCCCTTCCCCTGCTACTCTGGTCTAGCTGGGGTTCCCTGCCATTGCTGCTCCTGGGTACAACCCTGGTTTTTGCTGGTTTCCTTCAACAAGCTGTCCTCGCACACCTTTGCAAACACACCTCAATTTATTAAACTCTCCTCAATCAACCAGGGTGATTGCTCCATCTGTTTCCTGTTGGACACCTGATTAACGTAATTAGACTCAAGTCTAAACACAAAATTCTTTGTTCACAGAGCTTGAAGATAATTTTATACAATATTTTTACTGTGACCCATCACATGAAGTCAGGTGTGGAATTTTCCTCTTGTGGCATCATGGAAGATCTCAAAAAGTTTTTGATATGATTTTGGATTCTTCAGATTAGGGATGTTCAAACTATCATTTTTCCTTTTTCAAATTAATAAATTTGTTCCCACTTTTAGAAATAACCAAATTCTAGGACCCCACAAGTCATTTTGCCTTCCACAGAGCCCTGGGAAAGCTGTCAGAGTAGCTCATGATGACAGTGGTCCAGTGGAGAGTTCAGGCTCTGACTGTGGCCACCCCAAAACTGTGCTTTATATTTCAGCAGGTTGAAAGGTCACTAAGGAGTTATCTTCATGCTAAATCATGTTTTTAGATGAACACCATTGAAAATTTCAGTTCTTTCCTGGGCCAAGCAATTAATAGATCTACAAAGAAGATACAAAAAATGTTTAAAGGATTATTAAATTATAAATAACAGTGAACCACCTCTTTTGGTAAAATAATTTATACCAAAATAACCATATCAAAAATGATGATTACAATAGTTTCACTGCATACAGGACCTTCCCAAACTCCTGGGGAACTAGCAGTAGCCAGGTACAATTCATATGTCCCAAGTCTGAGAACCCCTTCCAAAGGAAGCTTGCTTCAAGCAAGTATAGTGCTCTAGTACAAAGAGTATATGGTCAATCAAAACTAAAATTCCAAAGGAATCAAAGTCAGCATACATTATAGACACCCCTAGACCAGCCTTTATCATGGCACTTTTCATAATAATGAAATCAGCCTAGAAGCCCATCAGTAAATGGTGCATTTTTAAAAATTGGCATATATACACAGTGAAGTATTTCTCAGACACAAAGAAGAACATGTCTTTACCAGGGAAATGCACGGAACTGAAGACTATGTTAAGCGAAATAAGCCAGACTTAAAAAGACAAGTATCTCATGTTTTCCTCGTATATGAAATCTCAGGAGAAAAATAAAAGAAAGTAGAAGGGGAATTATTAGGGAAGGAAACCAGGGAAGGGAGAAATGGGATGATAAAGTGTGTAGGAAGGAAGATATGACCAAAGTACGTTATGTACATACTTGAAAATGGCACAAAGAAGCCCATTATTTTTATAATAATATGCACTAATAATTATAATACAAATGATTGAATAGAAAACTCATCATCCTCCAGTTCTCCAATCATCCCCATTCACCAAAGTGTTTAGTTTTTATGAAGAAGATTCTCCAAGGATTCAATAAAGTTAATTTTTTAAGTTGACCTTTTTTGTTTGTTTTTTAGTACTGATGATTGAAACTGGGACCCCAAGTATGCTAAACACATGCTCTATGACTCTCAGCCCAACAAATTGATTTAAATACAAATAATTTGATTCTATTTTTTAAAATATTTATGCTTTGGTGTTCTCCAAATCATTTCAGAAGTACAATGATTTTGTGGTCTTAATGAATGATAAATTTATCAAGGTAAACTATTTAAAATTTAAAGTATACAACTATGATATACTAATGGAAACACCTTCTCCAGTGATTGTAAAAATATCCACAGAGTGATGTAAGTTTCTACTTTTCATCTGGTTGTTTTGCAACATTTTTGTTTTTGCTTAAACCTTTATTTGGAAAGCCATAAACTTAAGGAACCACAGGTTGAAGTTACATCCCTGACTTACACATCGCAGCAAAGGGTAAAGGTCTCAGGAATTTGTTGGATTTGAACTAACTGTTCTCCTTACTCTCTCCCTCTCTTCCTTTCCTCCCTTCTCTCTGTTCATTTTTTCATCATTCCCCACCTTTGGCCTTATTGTGAAGCTCATTCACATTATCCCTTTGAGGTCATAATAATGAGAGCACAAAAAAAGAGATTTGCCCTCACCAAGCCAATTCTCTGGTGACTTACTGTAATTTCAGTTGGCAGCACAGTGAAGAGTGTAAAAGCACACACTTGTCAAAAGCAGGATGCCTAGTAACACCACCTCGGGAGATATATTTTGTCCTTAAATACCAATGACCAAGCAGCGTGAGGGGAGTCTCCCTCCGGGAGTGTGGAGCTGAACCTTCTTGGGAGGGAAATGTGTGGGAAGGAGATCGAAGGAACACAGGTTCATTTGCCTGGTAAGAGACTGTAGTACAACAGAAAACTTCTTGTTCAATTATTTTAACTCCAAATTACTTGATATAATCAAACAAATTCTAGTAAACTAAAAGAAAAGGTTTTAGGAAATGGAAAAAAGGCATATTTTCCTTGCATGTTAGAAGGAATTACATTTAAAATATTGACCTATAAAAGCAAATCAAGATTATATATTTCAAAAGTCACTAGGATTCTAAAATTACAATAATAGGAAGACCTACAGCAGATCTTTCTTAAATTTATTTCACAAATAATCTCCCTTATCTAAGAAATTACTGTGCAGTTTCAATGTATTAAAGTAAAAGCCAATCATTATTTTGGCAGAGATAGTTCCAGAAATGGAGTGTTTGAGCTATGTGACTAGTAGAAGGAGAAAAAATCATACCTGAGTAAGCTGATGTGTTGTGTCTTCTCCTAAGTTTTTCTATTTATTCACAACACATTATTGAGTTGTTGAAGAGTTTCTGATTTAAGGAGAAGACACTGAGGAAAAATCATTACATTACTCCTTTTCTTATTTCTTTTTCCTTAAAATTCTGAGTATTTTTTTACATTACCAAAATCATTACGTTAATTCCTGAAAGTATTTAGGAAGTATTAAATGCCTGAACGTATATTATTTCTGTATTTTGAGAAAAACAACTAATAATTTTTTAAGCTTTACTGTGTGATCGTGTGCAGTGCTATAATTAAGTTACTCCGTTGTTGCTGATGCTTGGGGAACCATTATTGGTAAAGAGAAAAAGGTACAGCAATGTCCCTTGATGAAAGTGAGATGCCATAAGGGCTGAACTTTATTTTATATTATTAAAGAATTATGACTTGGGTCCTTTTTGAAAATGTCTCCAAAGGCAAGAAATCATGGCGATGTCAAGTATTAAAATAGCAAACAAAATCTCAGCTCCACTTAGCTTCACAGCAATTTCCTTTAGCAAAGCAGTAGGCCAGTAAGCAGACTTGCATTTGCTTAACTTGCTTTTGTCATTCCAGACTCAGAGCTCAGCGTAGATGTTTAATATTAGTCTTATGTTGGACATGTCCTAAACAATTCATCTATGTAATAATTTTAAAATAAATATGTATTCTACTTTGTCTTCTTGTCTTAATCTAACACTTATCTGTTTAGATATTTCCATAATATTTTTATCTATGCAAAAAGATCAAGAGAGAATACTGTTAATCCCTAGAAGTGGTGCATTCCATATTTTTAAAAAACAAAGTTCATTTCAAAAACCCAGGGAGTTAAATTACATCGATACTTTCAGGAATTAGTTTTCAAAACTAAAATTTAAAACTTCAAATACCACACAATGAAGTATTGAAGCGTGTTCAATCTTGTTTGGGGAATACTATATCTATGGATATATAGCAGCAAGTCCTTATGTAACATTGTAGTGATTCTTAGCTAACTTAAATAATTTTTTAGAGACTTTGAAAAGAATTAGAGAAAATTTTAAATCACAAAAGCAAAAAAATACAGGATAAAGTTAACTTATTAAACAAGTCAATTAAGTGTTTTAGATTTCATTATTTTCAGTCTCTTAGAGCTTAAGAACCAAAGTGATAAGTAATAAAATAATTGGTGCTGTGTTTAGATTGATTGCACTTTATAGAGGAGCTGAATAAATATCCTTCTTATATTTTTCTATGGCTTCTTATATTTTACTATGTTGGTACAATTTTAAAAATCTGAAGAAAACTACTAATCTGATAAATTAAATTATTATTTCTAGAGCAAATAAACAAAATATGCCATAATGGAAAAATTTCAAATAAAACATAGACATTGGAAATAACTATTGAGCTATTATAGAAATGGTGGAAATATTATTTTCTAAGGTGCTTATATTCTCATTAATATGTTGTTCATGTAAATCTGGTGAGGACATGATTGTGGGTTCATTTCCCCAACCGACCAGTGAGTTTTAGTCTGTTAGCTAGTCAAAGTTCATTTCTATGAGCAGTTGATGAATCTCACAAATGTTTGCTATTGGTTATCAGAATTATACATACAGCTTTGTCCCTGGATAAACAAATCAAACACCGTCATACTCTGGGTGAGTCAGTCCCATTAGTTTTCCATGATAAGGACAACAGCATAAAGGATTCAAAATGACAGATTAAACAGTACGAACTCCTGTATGTCAAATTTGTTACCAATGCAAGAGTTGAAATCACATCAAGAGGTCCTCAAACCTGAATTTAAATTTGCAAATGCATCTGCTAAGTGAAAGGAAACAATCCATGTGATTTACAGAATCTGTCATTTGAGTTATTTTCCCTTTTTCAGACATGTTTAGTTTACTATAATATTGCTCTAAATTCTGAAAACTATGTTCTTAACATTGGAGAAAGAAATAGTTCCTTAACTGAATAATACGCAATAAATGTCAGGACCAAAAGCATTTGCAAATACCCACATTCTTTTTTTTTAAAAAAAGAAGGCAGCACAATCTTCAAATTATAATTATGGTGAAGATAAACCTGAAATAATAGTTCTACAGCTTTTGATTATTCTTGAGGGGATTTTATCTGGGAAATTGGTTAATATAAGTGGGACAGGAAAAATTCTTGCTCTGACTTTGAATTTGGATCCTAAGAGTAACCTGTTAATGCAACTGAAACCTGCATCCACCTATACTGCTTGTATGCTGGATGTCTAAATATCAATTCTTTAGCCCTTTCTCTCTCAAGAAGTGGTCCTTGGACTAACAACAACATTTGCCTCTCCTGAGAGCTTTGGAGAAATGCAGGCTCTGGTGTCTACCCCAGAATCAGAATCTGGGTTTAGAAAGATCCCTAGGTGATTCATATGCAGGTGAAAATTTGGGAAGGGGTGTCCTTGGTCAGTTGGGAGTTCAATATGGTTTGGAAATGCAGATAACCTGGGCTTGTATAGAAAGTTGCCCTGCCAATGATTTTTATTGTTTTTCTTCTGTTTCACAGAAATAAAGGAAATACAGTACTTTTAAAAAAGATCCATGATACTACCAGGATAAAGATGATGAATTCACCCGACACTTGGAATCCTCCAGAAGTACAGTTTTGCTTTGCTTTCATTAATAATTCATGCCCTAGGAAAGAGAGGTCCATGCCCATTGTCTGTGCCATGTATGTGGTCATGATCAGCGCTATAGTGCTGACCATGCTGGGCAACATGGTCGTGATCATTTCCATCGCCCACTTTAAGCAGCTCCACTCCCCCACCAACTTCCTGATCCTCTCCATGGCCACCACTGACTTTCTGTTAAGCTGCGTGGTCATGCCCTTCAGTATGATCAGGTCCATCGAGTCCTGCTGGTACTTTGGAGACCTCTTTTGCAAAGTCCACAGCTGCTGTGACATCATGCTCTGCACCACTTCCATTTTCCACCTCTGCTTCATCTCAGTTGACCGTTACTATGCTGTTTGTGACCCTTTGCACTATGTCACCAAAATCACAATGCCTGTTATAGAGGTCTTTCTATTTATCAGCTGGTCCATTCCCATATTTTTTGCCTTTGGCCTGGTATTCTCAGAATTAAACATAATTGGTGCAGAAGATTTTGTTGCAGCAATTGACTGTACAGGTTTGTGTGTGCTGATATTTAACAAGCTCTGGGGGGTGCTGGCCTCCTGTATAGCTTTCTTTTTCCCTGGCACAGTCATGGTGGGGATTTATATACACATTTTTACAGTAGCCAGGAAGCATGCTAAGCAGATTGGCATGGGTCCTAGGATGAAAGAGGCTGTCTCAGAAAGCAAGACAAAGGCAACATCCAAAAAGGAAAGCAAGGCCACCAGGACTTTAAGCATCGTCATGGGAGTGTTTGTATTGTGCTGGCTGCCCTTTTTTGCCTTGACAATCACAGACCCTTTCATTAATTTTACAACCCCTGAAGATTTGTACAATGTCTTCCTGTGGCTGGGGTATTTCAATTCCACTTTCAATCCCATTATATATGGCATGTTTTATCCTTGGTTTCGCAAGGCGTTGAGGATGATAGTCACAGGAATGATCTTACACCCTGACTCTTCCACCCTTTGCCTGTTTCCTGCTCATCCTTAGACACTGCTCCCCATTCTTGAAGATTCTTTTCTCATAGAGAATCTTAGATGTTCTTACTCCTCAAAGATAGAACCACTGACTGACTCAACAAGGAGATTCTTCAGATGGTATAACAGACTTCTAAGCATGAGCAGTAAATCTAGCCTTCCTGGTATATAAAAGCATCCCAGGTCATTTCTGGGCTCCTGGCAAAGGCACCTCCAACAAAAAGAACCTCTCTCCAAAGTCTTTCTGATTTCTGAATTTCCAAAATTAGCAACTAAGAATCTCACTCTGTTGGCTTAAATCGCATAGATATTTTTTCCCTTTAACTTATAAACATCTGGGGAGAAGACATAGTTGGTCTTTGCAATCATTGACAGCCATGTAGTATATTTGAGTGGATCTAAATCTCCCTTGAGATTATTATTGCCACCAGGTGAAGTGGTGCATGCCTGTAATCCCAGGAGCTAAGGAGGCTGAGGCAGGAGGATCATGAGTTCAAAGCCAGCCTCAGCAAAAGCAAGGCACTAAGCAACTCAGCGAAACCCTATCTCTAAATAAAATACAAAATAGGGGTGGGGATGTGGCTCAGTGGTTCAGTGTTCCTGAGTTCAATCCCTAGTACCAAAACAAAACAAAACAAAAACAAAAATACTGGAGATTATTATTGCCTATTGGGGGAGTGAGAAAGCTGGAGCATGTGGTAGGCTGTGGAAGGTGCCAGTGACAGGAGAGGGAAGAAGGAAGCAGACAGAGCTTCCAATTCCAATTTTATTGGTTCTGGCTTAAACCTCTTTTCAGAAAGAATTGATATGAGATTCACAATATTTGATAAAATTTTACTTTCATTAAGTAAAAAAGAATGAATAAAGAAAAAGTTTAAAAAACATTTTTTATCCCAATATATACTTTTGAATTGGATATACAGGTGTCCTGTATGTATCCATATAGCAAATATAACTGTCTTTTAGAATGTGTGTCAATGTGTGAGTATGTGTGTGTGTGTGTGTGTGTGTGTGCACATATATAAATTGTTCACCAAGACTAGACTCCATGCACAAACCTGAAGTCCTCTCCCTTTCTCAGAGTTTTAGGGTAATATCTATTGTCTCATTGAATGTCTTTTCTCCCAGCCTTTTTGCTTTCTCTACTTCCTCCTACCCATGAACTTCTTTGACCAAATTTTTGTCTCTTATAATCTTGTTTTCATCTTTCATAACAATTCTTGTAGTGATATCAGAATAATTGGTTAAATAGACTCTGTTTCTGACCTGGCCAGATGGCATCACACCTCTGCTTAGGACATCTTGATCTTGATGTTTCTGAAGTTCATGGACTTAATGAGCCTTTCATGAATGCATGTGCTATTTTGAATCTACCCCCACTCCAGCATATCTATTGAGAAACTACTCATTACTCCAAATCACTTTAAATAAAACATCTCTATTCAATTGAGACTCCCCCAGGACTCTCTTGATCTACATGTTCTATTGAACATTTTAGCTTTTAGAGGTCAGTATTTGCAATTTGATAACTTAAATATAGCATTTTTAGGTACTGAGATATTTCATTAAATTACTGCTATTATCATATTGTAATAGTTGAAATAAAAATTGAGTTTTGAGATGTTTAGCGGCTGATTTATTCTCTTGTTATTTCAGGAATTTAATCCTTTAGATTTCTTTTGACTTTCTGAAGGCAGTACTCAGAGGCTAGGGTGTTTCTTTTTGAAGAGTCAAAGAAACAGAAGGAGTTCTCAGGCCTCAGGTCAAGATATATCTCACTGAAGGTCTTGAAAGGGCAATAGGTCACTTACAATGGTAGGAGCATTATGCAATTCACTTTCCAAGATGAGCGTCCTTTCCTATCTGGGATTTAACAAGGAAGACATTCATTCAACACATCAATCATCTTCTTAAATGATTCTCAAAATATGTGACAAGAAACATGGTTTGAGGACAAGAAGTGGTCCTCTTTGAAGACCAACTTTTCTTTCTCCACTAGGACCAGTAAAGTGAGGAAAAATGAAAAGCAGATAGAAACCTCTGTTTCAGTCATAATCATTTTTTACCTTAGTAGAGGACCTTTACAACTTACAAGGGGTCCATGAATTTTATTACCTCAATTTTTTTTTCTCAGAACAGCTGCACATGCTCTTCCTAGGCTAATCCAAAGAGAAATGAAGCATCCCAACATTATTGCTATTTAGCTCTCTTCTTTCCAAAACTCATATAGGTTGAGCAGAGTAACCAGTATCTCAGGATGATGATGAATACGATGGGTCCTCTGGCTGTGTGTTGAGCCATTCAAGTGCTTCACTTCTGCTTTCCAAATCTCACACATGTTCCTTTAATGTGGGATCCAGAAAGAAACTGAGCAAGAGCAGTTTCCAGCTTAAGTTGACACAACACAATTTAAAAGGAAATAAAATGAACTAAAGGGAAGAGCAGGCTATTTGTGTGGGAATAGAATTATCTCAGCCCCAACGCACAGAGATGAAGCCTCAAGGATTGAAGTGGATTGAAGCGTACCTTATGTGCCCTACTAAGAGTCTCCATTTATTCAGTGAACAGGAAGCACTGAAGCAGGTGGAAATTTCCAGTACCAGATTTTCTCTCTCTTCTCCTAACTTCATTATAACATTTGGTTCTAACAGACATATGAATGAAAAGATGCACACTAAATAACTCAGTGTGAGTGTAATATATGATAATATATAATATACTACTACCTCTCCAGGACTATTTCCAAGCTAGGAAGTGACTCCATATAACCTGTGTTAGCTTCCATGGAATTTTACCACAGATTGATGAACACAATCTCTATGGGTTCTGGGATTACAGATATTACTTGTTTAAAGGAAAGAAAAAGGAAGAAAAACAGGAATAGGAACTGGCATCTGGGGCAGTCTGTCTAGTAGTTTCACATCAGGAAGTATTGTGGGCACCACCTCATGAAAGCAACTGGTACTGTCCTTCAGTCTGTGATGTCAGAAAAAGCTTATTTTTGATCTCTATTAATGCATAGGTAGCAATGCAGAAAAATGATATCTGAGTATCCTGTTGTCAAGTCAAATTGTTCATAAAACTTCTTGCATTATCTTTGACTCTTCAGTCCATGCTCTCAAAATCACTTTCAAAATCCAGCATGCTTCATCTCAATGATTCTTCTTCCCCTTTTTGCCAACTAATTAGAGTCTGGGATACTCAGCTGAAGCTGCATGTGGACATAAGGGAATGAAATTGTTGAAAAAATGGATAGTTGTTCAAGACTTGCATCTTTTTGAGGCATAAAATAGAAGAGAAGGTACAGGTCCCAGCCTGGTTAACTGCTCAGTTAATGACCTACAACAACTTACTTTGCATATCTGAGCCTCCATCTCTAATCATTAAACAATAACAATAATTGCTTCTCTGTTATAGAGATCCATAGTTTAGCACACAAGTGGTGGCCAATAAATTCATACCATTATTAACTTTTTTCTCTTGAAGGTTTTTAAACTAAGATTTTAAAGATTCTTTATGAAAATTTCCCCAAGATCCTTATAAAAGTAAAATAAAGCCTACAAAGATTTAGTAGTTCTTCTAAAATATGAGGCAAAAGATTGGATTAACTAATATTGATGCTTTCAAATATGAGCTTTATTTAAAACTTCCATTTAGTTTCATTTAGAAAACTTGTTATTTAGTAAGTATCCATCTGACTTCATGATTTCAGATTACCATAATTAGTGCAGAGTATCATCATTGATTTTGTTTAAATTTGTGACTAATTAAAAAACAAATTTGGTTTCTAAAATTTGGTAGTAGCAATCTTGACCATAAATGATGATTAAGTAGCAATCTCTAACATCCCATAAAACATTTTGAAATTTTTACAAAACCAAAATTTGCTAAATATACAGAGGTACACTCCAAATTAGGAGGTGCTGTGATATTTAGACTATTTTAAATCTGAAGTCTGGGATGCTCCCATTTGTGGATTTTATTCACAGATAACAATCGAAAGAGTGCAGTATACCTGGCTAGGGGACCTGGAGCAAAACTCAATTTTTGAGCACACATAAGACCCATGCATCTTTCCTGGAGCAAAATGAAAGACTTTTTCCCCTTTGAATAAAATCATACAGAATCACTACAAAGAACAAAACAAGACTTCAAGTACTAAAGAAAAGTACAGTGAGGGTGGTAACTCCAAGACAGACCAGACAGAGCTACTATCAGCTCCCCCTCCTTGCATAATGGGCCCATAGAGATATATACCTGTTTTCTTGATATCCGTCTTTTATACTCAATCATATATCATGAATATATTGGTTGACAGCAATATAGCTACATCATTAGCTTTAATGATTGCAAAATATCTTTTTGCAATGATTATACTTCAGTTTCTTTATTTCATACCATATTAGAGAACGTTCAGATTATTTCTGTTTTTCACTACTATTAACAGTATTCTGTAGAATATCCTTTAGCATACACAGTTTGTCTTTCTGTGGTTATCTCCCTGGGATATATTACTTGAATTGGTACTTCTAGTTCTAAGATTCATAATAACAATAATTTTTTACTTCTACCCCTTGCTCCAGAAAAGATTAAAGAATGATCTATGTGAATGCTTATAAGAAGGAGGCACAGCCAAATTAATTTTTTAATATTTTTTTAAAAAAGCAAAACAAAGAGGGAAATGAGACTAGAAAGATTAAGTGAAGACACTGGATCCAGGAATGGTTCCAGGTTGTAGAACTTGAATCTTGTGAACTTGAACCCTAAATCCTACCTCCAGGCCAATGCTTTTGTTCTTACTACCAGCCCTCTCTCTGTTTCCTCTCTGTTCTCTTGAAACCCCTTCCTGGTTCTGTTCCCATGCTACCTCTGGAGACCACAGACCCTTACAGCCAACTCAAATCTCTTAGTGCAATAGCACAACAATATCAGGTTTCCCACCATGCCTCATAACTTACCTGGTGGTCCCTGAATGGTAAGAGAAAGCAGCTAATTAAAGTCACACTGTTGACCAGTATTTTCATAGCATTCTTACAGTTCTGTCTTATCTAGGGTGTGATGAATCACAGTTAATGCATGTTTCTTGTGTGACTAATACATGCCAGGCACTGCAACAGGCATTGAGCCCTACTGATAAATAAAACACCACTCCTCATATTATGAAGATTGTTATTGATGGGGCCCTGAAAAGAAATAAGGTCTTAATGGCTACTAAACAATAAGGAAGTACAAGAACTAAAGAAGCATGTAAGTAGAACATGGAGTCCAGGGATCAAGGACCAATTATTTCAACATGAAGTACAGTGCAGAGGAGGTTATGTACAATACAGTGCAGAGATTTGAAAGAGATCAGAAAGTTTCCATATTCAAGACATTTACACTGGGATAAAATATGAATTTTTTGAGGATGATTCCAAAAGCAATATAAAAGAGAAAAATAATCAAACATCTGATATAAGGTATAAATAGAGAGGGTGCAGAATAAAGGTGATATGCTTCAGGTGATTGGTATAATGTGTTTTATTTAATCTTCTAACTATTTTAACACCCCTTATAACTTGTAGATTAGAACCTTTCATTCTCAGAGAGGTTAGGCAACTTTTCCAAGACTAAACAGCTCATATGTTAGGAGCAAGATTCAGAACCAGGTCTCCCTCTCTACAAAGTCCCTGTTGTTTACATTGTCTAATGATTACTATTTTAGCTTTGTCACTGCTGTGACTAAAAGGATCTGACCAGAACAATTTTAGGAGGAAAAGTTTATTTGAGAGCTCATGGTTTCGAAGGTCTTAGTCCATAGAAGGCCAGCTCCATTCCTCAGGGACCCAAGGTGAGGCTGAACATCATGGTGGAAGAGTGTGGTGGAGAGAAGCATCTCACATGGTGATCAGGAAGCAGAGAGAGACTCCACTCGCCAGATACAAATATTTACCCCATAACCACACCCTCAGTGACCCATTTCCTCCAGCCATACCCCACCTGCCTCCAGTTACCACTCAGTTAATCCCATCAGGGATTAATTCACTGATTAGATTAAGGCTATGGCCCAATCATTTCTCCTCCAAACCTTCTTGCATGGTTTCACACGTGAGATTTTGGGGGACACCACTTCTAAACCATAGCAATTACCAATGTCTTTCCTTTGTCAACATTTAATTTACCTTTATTGAATTGCATAGGTTCTACTAAAAGTGGGTAGTCCTGTACTCCATACACAAGTTCTGAAATTGCTTCTTTATTTGCATCTCTAAGAGAGTAACTTTCCATTTAAAAAATATTCCCACTTTATTTGCCCTTTGACAGTGATTGGCTCATAAGTATAACCAGAGGCAGTTCTTAGAAACTTACTGCTTGCCTCAAATGCATCTGTGGAGGTATGGACTTCTTGAGGGTCCTCAGCTAGAATTTCTTCCTCTCTGGAATATCTCCTTATAGCCTTTCTTTCCCTATGACCAACATTTAGAACTCTTTCCTCAGGTAATGATTTGCCAAGAAGAATTAATTCTCAACTCTTGCTCATGTTGAGAAACTCACAGAAATAATTCTGAAGTAGAAGGGATATATGGAATTTACTGAAAATGAAATAAAATAAAATGGAATTTGGTAAAAAATTAACATTAAATAATTTAATTGTCTATAGTTGTGAATAGAAACTATCCACACACAAGAAAATAGAGTACCTTTGTGAATATCCCAGAAATCAGTGGTGAAAAAAGTGTATATCTAAACCCATTGTCTTTAAATTTCATCTCTAAATTTTCAGAGTAAATAATCCCATGTTGAGAAAGAAACTTGAACAACAGAGACTTGTGAATAGTGCAAACTAGGTCCCTTGGTATTCCTCCATTGCCCATTTGTATCAGAGTACATGGGGAGCTGTTTCTGTGGAGAGTATAAATCACGAACTGGTTGCACATCTGTCATCTGTGGGGAGAGAGGACTCTACCTTCCTTATGTTCACCTGCTTACATGGAAGACCTTCCTGTGAAGTGATTCTGACTCCTGCCTGTGTAAGTAACTTGAGAACCCTGAATTCAGATCATTAGAATTTGTTTACTGACTAGAGTTTGTTATGAAAACACTTTCTCATATCAGATAGTTCTCCCAAGATGTGTAAACACTGTGAATTATTTTTAGAAAATATGCAGCATGAAAAACTAAGTAGGGCAATTTTCTATTCTTTTGATTATTTGCCTGCTAAATTTGTCTTTTTGGAAAGTTGGCCTCATTAAAAGCTTTAATTGATTTTAATTTATTGTCAATTTAATTATTGAAGAGAAGTGCTAGAATTTCCTTTTCCTCAAGCAATGATTTCTTAACAAAAATTAACTTGTCATTTGGTTCAGACTCATAACTTTAAATCTCATTTTACATTTGACAAGTACCTTATTAATGTGGGAAAGACACCCTTTCAATACTTTTATACTAAATACTATCACATAATCAGTTTTTCCTTGAAGGAATATTTAGCTTATATCCTTCTCTTTCCATAAGGATCTTGTCTACACCTAGTCAGACAAACCAAAGCTAGCAGAAGTACATCTAATGAAACCTTGAACCCCATGCTACTTTTGATTTTCAGTGCACATTTTTGGGGGTTAGGTACTAAGGATTAAATCTAGGGGTATTTTACAATTGAGCTACATCCTTGTTCTCAGCTCTTTTAATTATTATTTTTAATTAAAGTCAGGATCTCATTGAGTTGCTAAAGGTCTTCCTAAGTTGCTGAGGCTGGCCTTGAATTTGCAACCCTCCTGCCTCAACTTCTTGTATCACTAGGATTATAGGCCTGCACCACCACATCCAGCTTCCAGTGCACTTTTGATTCAGTACCCAGAAAGTCAGGTTAAATTAACTCTTAGTTTCCTCTTCTTGCTCTCACTTTCTGATTTTTCAGCAGATTGACAATTTTTTTTTTTTTAATTTTGGTGGAGAAGGTGGCCTGTTCCAAAGAGAGAAGACTAGAACCCATCAATGAGAGCTGTCCTCACCCGCGGTGCTGAAGAACTCCCTGCGGCATTCTGCTACCAGGTGAATGGGTCTTGCCCCAGGACAGTCCATCCTCTGGGTATCCAGTTGGTCATCTACCTGGCCTGTGCAGCAGGTATACTTGCTACAGTCCTAGGGAATCTGTTTGTGGTGTTTTCTGTGTCCTATTTTAAAGTACTTCACACTCCCACCAATTTCTTACTGCTCTCCCTGGCCTTGGCTGACATGCTGCTGGGTCTTCTGGTGTTGCCACTAAGCACGGTTCGCTCTGTGGAGAGTTGCTGGTTCTTTGGGGACTTCCTCTGCCGTCTGCACACCTACTTGGACACCCTTTTCTGCCTCACCTCCATCTTCCATCTTTGTTTCATTTCCATTGACCGCCACTGTGCCATCTGTGACCCCCTGCTCTATCCCACCAAGTTCACAATCAGGGTGGCCCTCAAGTACATCTTAGCAGGGTGGGGAGTGCCAGCAGTTTATACTGCCCTCTTGCTCTACACAGATTTTGTAGAAAAAGGACTTAGCCAATGGCTGGAAGAGATGCCTTGTGTGGGCAGTTGCCAGCTGCTGTTCAATAAATTTTGGGGCTGGTTAAACTTCCCTGCATTCTTTATCCCCTGCCTCCTCATGATCAGCTTGTATGTGAAGATTTTTGTGGTTGCAACCAGGCAGGCTCGACAGATCAGCACCTTGAGCAAAAGCTTGGCTGGGGCTGCCAAACGTGAGAGAAAAGCTGCCAAGACCCTAGGCATTGCTGTGGGCATCTACCTCTTGTGCTGGCTTCCCTTCACTGTGGACACCCTGGTGGACAGCCTCCTTAACTTTATCACACCACCACTGGTCTTTGACATCTTTATCTGGTTTGCTTACTTTAACTCAGCCTGCAACCCCATCATCTATGTCTTTTCCTACCGGTGGTTCAGGAAGGCACTGAAACTCATCCTGAGTCGGGAGATCTTCTTGCCACAGACCCCCACTGTTGACTTGTATCAAGAATGACTCCTTCTGCTGAATCCAGTAGGAGGGCCTGGTGGGAAGGATGAGAGGCACTAGGGCTGTGGGCTGTGTGGTGTCATTCGTTTGTAGGCAGCTTCCAGGGTTCAAGTGCAGGAGATAGACAACTTAATTTGGGAAGAGATGAGGTGCTCCTCTTATTTTGTGTTCTCATAATAGAATGCAGAAGAAGAAGAGAGTTACATCATCCAAAGACCTCCTGGATAAGTCATGATGCTGGGAAAAATAACTGGCTCCTAAGTCTTTGCTTCCTTGAAACAACTAAGATGCAAAGGTGGAAGGACATGAGCCCAAGACCTGGATTTCTGAGCTCTTGGTTCTACCACATGAAGCAGCCAGTTGAGACTTCAGTTAACTTTGAGTCCTCCATCCCCCCTGCTATATAGTGTCCTCATTCTCAAAATCTGGGATTTGTACTTTTTTTTTCTCTAAAGTGTCCTAAAGCTAAAATATTGCATAGTATAACATTGGGAAACCTTGTTTGAATCATAATTTTACTTCACATTTTTAAGTCAATGTCCAGAGTTTGAAATATCTCTTTTTCAAAATGTTCATTTTAGAATTCTTGTCCTCTTGGAAATCAACCACTTAACAGAATTATAAGTCAGATTTGTTTATTTTAATGATCATTGAGTAAATATATTCTGTTCTTGAAGGAATGTTTTCACTTTTTAAAATTACCATAACTTGAAAACATACAGAATATTTTATTGTGATAATTATCCACATCTCATCATTTTAATATTTCCTCCTTTAAATTTTCATCACACCAGTTAGAACCACTGTCTTGCCACCAGCACCACCACATGGTTTTCATTGGAAAAATGAGTACCTATGTCACACACTTCTCAGAATTGGTCCTAGTGAGTCTCAGCAGCCACTACTAGCAATGATAATAAATCTATGAGTAGGACTAGCATTAGAAATCAGGAGGGAGAATCAGTTTCTAGAGAATCACAGAAATAAGGAGACATGAGTGTCACAGCACAGTGTCTTTATCAGCAATGAATCAGGGAGGACAGAGAACAAGAATCAGACCTGAGGTGAACCACGATGGGGAGCCTAAGCTGATGGGTGGGCAGGTGAGAACCTGAGCCCAGGACTTGAAGTCCAGCTCTTCATCATTTTTGATGAGAACAGGGCATAAGAAGCAAATATTTTGTACCTGGCAAATCTGTTTAAGCCCTTGGAAAAATGAGAACCTGCTTTCCATATCAATTCCCTGAGACCCTGATACCTGAGCAGAATGTCTCTGGTGATACTTTTTAATGGGGTTATTATTCCTCTCCCTTACTAAGAGAGAACTAACTATAAGACAAGCATTCTTACTTTTTTGTGCTATGACTCTTTTGACACTCTGGTTAAGATCATAGACCTCCATCTCAAAATAAGACTTTCAAGTGGACAAAATTGTTTTTAAGGTAGCATTGTAAAGGAAAACAGTAACTTTGAAATATAATCATCATGAAGCAGCACAGGTCATTAGTCAGATCCAGGACTAGAGATCTGTTCCTGATTGCTCAGCTGGTATTCATGCCATTTAGGTATGGTGACAACATCTGTGCATCCTTGTGCTTCTGGATGTGATCTGGATTCCACATTGGGCTGTGTCTTTTACCTCCTTATCCCAAGAACCTAACACAATGAATGCCAGCCACACAGCAGGTACTCAATCCCTAATATTTATTGAATGAAAGATCTGCAAATTAGGAATCAAAATATTTTAAATACTTCAAATCAAGATATTTTTGTGAATTCTTAATTATCTGAAATCTGTAAAATCTCTGGCAAATGCTCTATATTCTTCAAGAAAGAAAAAAGTAATACAGTTATCATAACATTATAGGAATAGCCAAGTCTGTAAGATAATCATGTGTTCCTCTTTCTGAAGGCATCAAATAAGATCTGCTGGCAGGTGCAATAAAACCACTATAATTCTAAATATTGATGGGCATTAGTGAAATTGCACAAAATCTGCAATCTAAAAATGTTGATTTCTACTGCTGACAAAAATCAGTACTAATATTGTATTTTTTGCCTACTTTCCATGTGGAAGGAAGTGCTAAAATTTCAGGAAGAGGTTCGTGAATATAAAGATAGAATATTTTCCCCATGTAAATACATGAACACCTGAATTAAGAATCTCCTTGAAACACAAACATGAGGGCATTCTTCCAATCATGATGGCTTTGGGAACAGATATGAACACAAGGCAGCGGCAGTCAGACCTCACTATTAACTGAGACAGGCTGATGCCTGATTAAGACTCATCTTCATTAAGAGCATGCCAGTGGTAAACAGGTGGACAAGCACAGCAATTTCTTCCTCTTTTTGTGCATGTTTAGAATGCTTTTGGTTTTTTTAAAAAACTTCTTGCTCCACAATAAATATCATCGGAGTTTCAAATTCTAGGATGAATCCTTTTTTTGTATGAACTTAACCATTATTCTTTTCTCTCTAAACTTCTCTCAACTTAATTGTATTACTTTCTTATAACACAGTCAAACCCCTTATAGCTCACCCCAGCTGGCAGTATGAATGAATATACAATACACCTGAGTGTAAATGTGTGTGAGTAAGTATGTGTGTGTGTGTGAACTATATGCCAGAAACTATATAGACGAGGGTTCTGAGCAAGGGAACTTCCATCACTAGAGGCCCGTTGTATTGTTTCTCAGTGTCTCTATTCTATATAGTTAGTCCTGCGAGATGAAGAATCAAGGGGTGATATGGGTATGGTGACACAGGCCCATCAACCTAGTTGGTAGCTATTGTCCCCAGAAGCAACCAGAAGCCCAAACAAAAGAGCACTTGTAATGGATCCATTCACTGGCCTGGGTCTTTTCAGGGAGATTTTATCATTGGGAGTCAAATTGCAGGCATTTCCTCAATGATCCCTCCACAGAATGAAAGCTTAAGTGTTTTTTAGTTCTTACAGATCCAATGGGTAAGAGGTATGCACACATAGGACAGGGAGCTCAGGCAGAAAAAGAGAGGACTTGTAGACCAACACTTTTATTAGGGTCCAAGCCATCATCCCAATAAGGTTTCCCATGAGAAATTTTAATTGGTGGGCTTAAAGCAAGCAGGCATGAGCTTCAGGCCACAATGTGATTAGAGGTGGTCACTGTGTCATATCTGCATAGTCCATGTGGGGCATGGGGTCAGTGGAGTCAGTCAAACAGCATCTACCTGTCCCATAGGAAACGATGACTAGGGACCAGCTGTATAAGATAGAAATCTGCATAGGCCACATGGAGGAAATGGGGGAAGATGTGCACAACTGGAAATGATGTCAAAGGTGAGGGGGCCCTTCTTCTGGTATGGAAAAGTCCAGCTTGCATTCAGAATAGATGCTGAGGCAACATTAAATTATATGCATTTGTTCTAGCTGAAAAGCTGACTAACACAGGCAAAAAATACAGTGGCTGTCTCATGCTGCCCTTTGGCTATTCAATTTCTGTACCAGCCTTCACTCAACATTGAAGTATCTGCCAATGTTTAAAAGTGATCTTCCTCTACTCCCACATCTTGACATCAGCTATGTGTATTATGAGGTTTTACATCTGTCATCAGGAATAGTTTCAATTCACAGGCAAGCTTTCCTAAAAACACGGACATTCCTATATGCCTAATCAATTCTTCCCACTTTGCAATCTTCAACTCCTACTGCAGGGCTGAGTCTTGAACAGAGAGCCTAGGAGTCCTGAGGGCCTTATACATGTTGCCAAAATCTCTGACTCACTTCTCCCCAGCCTGAAGTCCAGAGAAGTGCAGTATTACTTCAAATACTTCAAATAAGACATATTTTAGTCTCTCAATTAGCATTTATTGAGAAGCTATTATGTGCAGAGTGTGATCCTACTCTGCTGGATCTGAAACTCCTGAAATGTCAACACTGCACTCAAAAAGCATTCAGTACAAAGGGACAGAGATAACTACAAATAAGAGCAAACAAAAGCAGGATAAGGTCAGTTCTCAATAAAGGTACAAAAAAGAGCTACCATAATCAGAAGAGGGAGTAGTTGATTATTTTTGTATAAATCAATATTCAAGTGCAAGGGCTAAAGAGTCAGATGGGTCTGGCAAATTTCAGGATTTAATCCTTTTTCCTGTAATATTGGGCAAGTAACTTACTTTACTTGTGTGTTAGTTTTCTCATCTGTAAAAGGGAGCTAATAATAGCTATTCCCCAGGGTCTAGACAAGGAGTGAGATAATTATGTAAATAAAGTGATTGTCAAAACATTTGGCACATATTCATGCTCCATTAATTGTCCCAGTTGCAAAGAATTACGAGAGGAGTGGCATTTAAATTGAACTTCAAAGATCAGAAACTTCCCAACTGGGGAGAAAGATAAATACATTTTAAACTCAAGGAGTAATACAAAAAATAATAGCTAATATATTTTTTTAAATCCTACCCATACTGGACTTGAATACTCAACAAATACCCTTGCAAAAACAGAAGAACAAGATTCAGAAAGGTTAAGAATATTGTCCAAGGGTTGGGGTGTGGCTCAGTGGTAGGATGTGGTAGGTAGAGTGCTTGTCCTGAATTTGATTCCCAGCACCTTAAAAAAAAACAATGTTGTCCAACAGATATCACTTGTCGTCTCTCATATGTGAAAGCTGAAAAGGTTGATCTCAAAGAATAAGAGAGTGAAATAGCAATAATTAGAAGGAGGAAGGAAGTTGGGTGACAGGTAGATAAGAGAAATAATTTCTGGTGTTCTACATCACAGTAAGATGACTATAGCTCAAAATAACCCATTATAAATCTGATGAAGAATTAAAAGGGAGGACTCAAAGACTCTGAACAAAAAAGAAATGATAATTACCTGAAAATGCTAATTACCCTAAGTTGATCAGTACATGTTGTATGCATGTATTGAAATAGCACACCATACCCCATAATTGTGCATATTTATTGCATGTTAATTAAAAGGTAATAGTAAAAATAAATGCTATTCTTGTTCATATAGTCAGCAAGGAACATCATTGAGATTGAACTGCCCTGCAACAGTGCCTTTCTTGGACACCATTCTGCCTCTTTTCCAGGTGCAAAATTTGAAGAACTTCTGTAGGTTGGGTCTTTTTGGACCTGGTGAATGTTTACTGAGCTAAATAATGTCATATATTGCAAACAATATAGTTGATGCATTTTTATGGTTTTATTTTTCTTTTAAAATAAATTCCTTGTTTATAAAAATAATAATTCATGGCATATGTGCACAATTTGGAAAATACAAAAAAGCACAGGAGTGGGGATCATTTCCCTAATTCTCACTTTCTAAAACAGACTGGTGTCTGTTTTATATATTCCTCCAGGCTTTTCACTCGAGGAATGCTATTTTAAAGTACAGTATTTTGACCATATTTATCTATTTATTTTGCTCTGGGTTCATAGTAATTTGTGAACCTGATACTTTCTTGATACCTGGAGATGGTTCTAGTGACAGGTCCAGTTAAGGATCACAGACAGCTCAGTGTATCAGGGGTAGAGATGGACAGGCATGAACACATGGTAACTAAAAGAGATTGCAGCAAAGGTGCTGTTAGTCTCATATTGCTGCAGTCACAGATTCCCACCATTTAGAAGTTTAAAATTAAATGAAAATGGGCTTCATAGGGCTAAAATCAGGGTGACCACAAGACTATGTTCCTTTGAGAGACTCTAGGGAAGAGCTGATCTGTGCCTTCTCCAGCTTCTGGGGTGTTCTGGCATTCCTTGGCATGTGGCCATGTCCCAGGATCCTCTGCTTTCATCCTCCCGTCTCCTCTGACTCTGATTCTCCCCCTGTCCCTCATAAGAACCCTTGTGGTTGCAGTAAGCCCACACTGATAATCCAGGGCAATGTTCATATCTCTGGAGGCTTAACTTTAACATGTCAGCCAAGTTCCTTGGCCACATGAGGTAACATAGTCAAAGGTTCTGAGGATTAGCATGTGTGCATCTTTGGGGGTGATTGTCCTGCCTACCAAGGCACCTAAGGTTTCCTTCCCTTGTATTTAATCCAAAATCTTATGTTTCCACTATCAATAACATTAAAATCTGTATGGTTGAGGTCACACATTTCCATATGCTCTTGACCTAAAATTACGACTGAATTCTTTCTACTTCCAATCACACACCTTCAAATGCAGCTTTGAGGGAAACAATGTAGAATTAGATGGAAAGAACAGCATACCTACTAAACAACACTGAGAAAGCAGAATTTCTGGCAGGGAGGCACGTAAGTCCAGTTTCCTGGAGAGCACCAACTGAGAAACAATCAGTAGATCGTATGACATTTACAGATGTATTTGACTTCAGTCACTCTACAGGTAAGTAATGGGAATCCATTCCATGGGCCTGCTGCTGCTCCAGTTCAATCCAGGCATTGTTTCTGTGTTTCTTTATTTTAGGAACTAGACTTGGAAGGTAAACCCTCCTTCGGTCTTCCTACTACCCTTCCCTGTGGGTCGCAGGCAGCTCACATTCTGCTTCTGCCATGCCACAGGCTGCCTTGGCCTATGGCCCTGACTTCTCCTACAGTCCTTCTTCTCTCCCCTAGTGTTCAAGCTGCTTTACCTCATTCTGGGGGAGATTTCTGAAAAGTAGGAGAACTTACTTGGCCAGACTTAGACCATTTGCTTCCTACTTTGTTCTTTAGACAGTAAATGTAGTGTGACATTTGCAAGTTTACATACAGTATTAAACTCTCAGGGAATAGAAAACTCTATACGACTCTACTGTCTGGTATATTCTGACACTTCTAGGTCCTCTTGAGCCTAGTCTTAGGAGCATGCTAGACCTGTCACTCATCTGTGCTTTCTAGTGATTCCTTGCCTTCTTGGAGTACATCTCTCCTTTATTCCCTTTGTTTGTTTGGATCTGAACCCTGAGGACCAGGATTTTCAATTCAGTTCAAAGCTGACTTAACCATGTTCTGTATAACTTCAGCTAACATGCAAATAGACTCCCCAAAGCTAGTCATGACTAGAACTGTGGGCACACAGAGAAAGTCATACCATGTTACTCACATGTCCTTTATGTTAGACTTTCTAGAACTAAAAGAAGACTTAGAGGCAATCTATTTGAATTTTGTCATTTTGCATTGGGAGTCTACTAAGGTGAACTGACTTGTCCAAAGTCCCACATGTCTAAGCGACAGAACCAGGACTCAGGACCAGAGTCCCAGGATTTCTAAAGTATAGATAGCACAGTTTCTATCACCTCAGGATTACACAGTAGGTAAAAGAGGGAACATCATACCTGACAGACCTGGATCCAAATGCCAAATTCCAGGTTCATGGCCTGGTCCAGTCAGATTTCTGCAGAAATCTGAGGGAGGAGCAGTCCAGGTAGATGAGAAAGCTTGTGCAGGCTCCTGAGGCATCTGGTAGGACAGTTGAGGGGAAAGAGTAGGGGGACATGTCTGCCACATAGTGAGATGTAGAAGAATACAATTGGATGTGGCTAGAGAGTTTGGCAGGGGTAAGACTATATGAAGTCTCACAGGTCACAGCAACAGAGCTAGAATTTGATTCTAAATACTATAGGATTGAGGCTTTGGGTTGTGAATTATGAGCTCTTCACAGACCATGGAGACCAAGGTCTGATGCTGGGGCCAGGCAAGATCTCTAGGACCTGGTGGTGTTTGGCATGTGCTATCTACCCTTCATGCCCGAGCTCTGCCTCTAGCCATCTGGTAGAGGAGGGCCCTCTTGGGGAGATATTTTGGGGGGAAGAGGAGAATAGTTTTATTTTTAAACTTCCTCATTCAAATTCATATCATTACATTAAGGACAATATAAACATGTTTTTGATATGCTATATTTGACTTAAGCAATATTATTTCATCTGAATTTATTTATAGAAATACAACTTCACCATTTTGCTTATAAGTATAAGGAAGGTTGAATGAGAAAAAATACATTAACAATCAGAATTATTAGATTGGTCTCACAATATTTTCTAGCTTGCTATTGGGTTAACTGCTATATTCCAGTGAAATTTTAATTATTCTTGGTTAGGCTTGGATAAGGTTTTGATTAGTTCTCTGCTGATTGCTCAGAGACTGCTCCTTGTTATTGAATGACCTGGCCATTGTGAATCTTTGACTCTGTCCCTGGTGCTGATTCCCTTGTGAATTCTGCAAGATGCCTCTGTTCCAAGATGAAACTGTCAGGTGATGCTTGTCACCCCAACCTTTGCGGGAATATCAGAAACTGTATTGAAGTGACTGGGTCTCATTCACTCTTATGTCTCATTCATGTCTCATGCATTCACCAATGCAGTGTTTTCTACATAGTGCTGAATAAATGCTTATTAGCTGGAAAAAAATAATAATAATAAGGGAGAAGTTTGAGAAAAAGGTCAGAGAGGTCGATGAGAAAATCTTAGCTGTTTTCTCCTATCCTGTCTCTCTCAGTTCACTGTCTTGTGGATTTGGAGAGAAATTCATTTGAGAAGATTTGTCATGGATTTTTGTTTTCTCTTGTTCTATTTAATTTTTCTCAATTATTTCATGGCAGAAGTGCTTATTTCTCCACCTAATGGCTATTTCCTCCTTTTTCCATGGCGTCAGAAACTTCCCTCCATGGATGAAGCTGCAGTTGTTGAGAGAGGCTCCAGGAAAGCCCTCTCTCCCTGCATCCAGGAATATGTGAGACTTGGCTTGAGCTCCAGTGACCACTCCAGAACCAGGAAGAACATTATCAGGGAATCACGGCACCCTTGACTCTAACGTGCTTGATTCACCAGGCCAAAGTCAGCAATTTCTTCTTTTAAGTCTCAGTATTACTTAATAAAATAAATCCTAATGTGTTTAAGCCAGTTTGTGCCAAATCCGTATCCTAAAAGATACGCCTTAACACACAGCATGACCTTCCATTCCTTCCACTTGCTTTCCTACCTTTCCCAGACACTAGGTGGGGCTGCCTGCTTGGTTCTGCTATTTTTAGGCTGCCTGCTATTTATAGGCTGTGTCTGTTCAAGTTCAGACAGTAAAGGTCTCTTGCTGAAAAGATGGAGCCATGAAATCAAAGTGGCCTGCATCATGGATGTTGAAGACAGCTGCCCAGGATAGTACTTCAGACTCACGGTGGACTTCACATGAGCAAGAAATAAGCATTTCTTGTGTTAAAGTCCCAGAGGTTGTTGAAGTTTTTCTACTACACCCACTCTAAGCTGGGCCTGACTTGGTGGCAGTGTATCCATGACCTCAGGGGTTTGGAAATGCTCAGAATAGGACGCTAAATATTATGAATATGTGATTATGTGAATTTTTTCTTGGCAGTGAATACATAGATTTCAGTGTATTTTTAATGTGACTATAATCTAAAGTTTATCAGGAACCACTAACTTGTACGATAAACTCCAAGTGCTATGTATCTTCTTATGGGGGTAGTGCTTATTTAATTGTATTCTTTTGTGATATCCATTCTCTTTTGTCCTAAATTCTCATTTCTGTAGAAAAATTATTTGAGCTTAGAATTCAGATGATTTGAATTCAAATTATGGAAAACATATTTTTACCAACTGTGAAATTTCTTGCAAATTACTTTGCTTTCCTAAGACCTCAGTTTTCTCATTTGTAAAATGAGCCAAACATAGGAATAAGTTGTACATGCATTTTTACACACCAGTTGGAAAATAAATATTTAAATTTTATCATAGTTCATATATTCTTACTTAATTGTTTTGTTTATGCCCTTGAGGGCTAAAATCCTAATTTTTAAGGCCTCGGGGAATTGAATTAGGACTTAAGATTCATTTTTATTTTCTGTAGGGTAGAACTGTCCTATAGAAATATATTATGAACTATGTATGTATGTTTAAAATTTTCCTAGTATCCAACTTGAAAAAGTTAAAAAATTATATTTAAAGCACATATTTTATTTAACCCACTATATAAAAATTGATAGCTTCAATTTTTAATTAAAATAAAAATTAATGAGAGCACTTACATTCTTGTTTGTATTGTTTGTGCAAATCTGATGTGCATTTCATACTTATGGCCTACCTCAATCAGACTAACATTTTTCAAGAGCTCAGAAATCATATATTGGTAATGGTTGCTCATTGGGTGGTATAGTGATAGGGCCTAAAACAATATCTTGACTGATTGTGGCACTCCAACACAAACACTGTGCTTTGAACCAACTGGTCTTTTGACTGTTCATTTTGTGTGCTTATTTATGCTGGATATGCCACCAACTTTCTGCCTTTTCATGAAACATTTGAGTAGGAATTTACTTTCTGTTCTCTTTAAACTAGTGATCCATGCTTACTAGGGCTATATTCTGAGCTCTCCATGGAACTTTCTCAGATTCCTCAGCCTTTATCATCCTCTCCCTCTTCCTAAGTCACACTGTATTGTGCGTTACATATCATATAATTTATCTTATATATCACAGTTGACAAGCACAACTTGAGTATTATTATTCATTTTTATACCATGAGTTGTAAAACCATCTTTACCCTTTAGAAACACACATTGAACTGCAAGAGTGGGATCCTAATTAGAATGTTATATTCTATGTATGTATAAAAGAATAACTCTACTGTCATATATATCTAAAGATAACAAATAAAAATGAAAAACTTGTATAAAAAAGAAATATATATTGAACTTGGTGGATTATAGTTAAAAAGATCAAGACAAAATAAGGAATACATTTTATAAGTACCAAATCAATGATACATACCAATGTTTTCCTAGGACAGGAGTTCTGTTATTCAGTCTTCCACCTCAAAGGGGTGTTCAGTTCATGGTAAAACAATTTTTAGAATGCATATTTAAACAAGGTCGGATGGTTTTTTGTTAAAACAGGGCTTCTCAGAGTTTTTAATACCACTTTGGATAGTGGTATACTTTAAGAGCAAACTTTCCAAAACATTGTTGATACAGAAACTCTTTTCCTTGGAGAGACTTTATGTAATGACAGTTTTATCAAACCTCATTTTGAATACGTTGGCTTTGAAGACAATGAGAACTATAGGAGTCAAACTTGAGAGGTGGAAGGGTCTGGATGCTAACACCAGGAAGCTTTAAAGGGTGAGTGCTCTTTGGGTGGTTGTTAATAGTTTTATCTCTGAAAACTATACTTTTTCAGTTTCTTTTCTCATGCTATTCCCTCAGCCTGAAAATCTCTTCCCATTCCTTCCTTCCTTCAATACTCCTTCTTATAACTTAAGGCCCAAACTAAATGCTACTTCTTTAATTTGCCTCCCTGATCTTCCATCCAGACGTGAATTCTCCTTTACTCTGTACTCCTCAAATGTGTCTTTTATAGTTTTAATTCCCATGAATCACAAGACATAATTATTGACGCCTTGCTTTTCCCCACTAAAGATTCTACAGTTTCTGTTTTCTATTTCTTTTATTAAATATTTTTTTAAATTGTCAATGGATCTTTTATTTTATTCGTTTATTTATATGTGGTACTGAGGATTGAACCCAGGGCCTCACATGTGCCAGGCAAGCGCCCTGCTGTTAAGCCACGACCCCAGCCCTGTTTTCTATTTCTAATCATGCTGAACCCAAAACTTGGTACACACTATTCTTCAGAGACATTTGTGGAGTAGAGAAATGAATGAATATAAGGAATGTGCTTTGCTGTCTGCAGATAGACACGTTGGAAACTTCATCAAGGAAGAATTGTGTACCTGGTGTTTTAAAAATTTTTTTATTATTTACAGAAAAGATTTGGATTTACAGAAAAATTGCAAAAATAATGTGAAAGTTTCTAATATAGTCACACTTCAATGATAATTAAAATTATCATTTTATGTAGTATGGTACCTTGATAACAAGCTATAAACAAATGTTGATACATTATCATTAATATGTTAATAAAAAGTGCATTCATTATTCAGATTTCCTCATTTTCCCTGATGTCTCTTTTCTGCTTCAGCTTCCCATAGAGGACATTGCAGCATCTGTAGTTGTTACATGTCCTTAGGTTCCTCTGGAGTGGAACAATTTCTTACACTGTCCTTATTTTTGATGACCTTGACAGTGCGAGGATACTAGACGTGAATTTCTGTATTCCTTAATGAGGATTCGTCTGATGTCTTTCTTTGATATGTTTGTGGATAGGGGATCATAAGATAAAAGGTCATTCTCATCACATAACACCAAGAATACATGCCATCAACACAACTACCCACCATTGATGTTAATCTCCATCACCTGCTTGAGCCAGTGTTTGACTTTTTTAAATCTGTCCACCATGATCAATATTGCTTCTTGCTAAAGAGACATTATTAAATGTCATTGCCTGCATCCATGACTCTGAGGACTGATTTCAATATGATGTAGGCTTGTGGCTCATGTTTGGTAATTGAAAAAAATGGATGGATCCCCCAATGTTTGTTATTAATTTAGATTCCATGGGCCTTTTAACACTTACAAATCCAATGATCTGATTAAGCTTTTTAAAGAAAATGACAGAGAAGTAGAGACTGCACTTAAAAGAGATTCCCCCTGTATGAACAAGTGATAGCCAATGAATACAAACAGAAGCTTGTAACACAGGATGTTGACCATCCAAATCATTCAGTTTCCAGCTGTGGCAAGAAGAACAGCCACATAATCACCCTAATATCATTCTGGGAAGTACAGTGGCTTTCATCTCCTACTTTAGGAGGGAATATAATAAGACAGAAGGACAGTAACTTGTTAGATAATCACAACAGCCTGGTCAAGATGTCTATATTTGCCAATTGCCCACACACCTGAGATCTCCCACCAGACTGAATACATTAAGCTGCTACCCAATAGGCTCCTTTGGTAAAATATTAAGAAAAAAAAAAGCAAAAGAGAACAAGAACCCAGAAAGACTATTCATGCATGAAATTTTTAACAAAGACTAGGATCAAGTAGCAAACTTTGTAAGGAGAAGAGGAAAGGGAATCAAAGGAGATCAAAGATATTTTCAGGGAATGTACCACAACAAAGGGAAAGTCAGTGGATTAAAGAAAGAAAGGGAAGGAGGGAGGGAAGTGTCCTCAGGGAAGAGATATGTTGAGCTCTGAGCAAATAAATAATAACAATATTTAATAGTTAAGTTAATATTTTTGGAGAAGTGTAATATTTTTACACCTTAAAATGACTGAAAACATGGATATATTCTATTTGAAGAGCAAAGATTGAGTTTTTAAAACTCTTCATTTGGAAATCCTGTGGGTTTTGTTTTGCTTTGCTTATTCTTTTTGTGGTGCTGGGGACTGAACCCAGGGCCTCATGCATGCTAGACAAGCACAAAACCCAGAGTTTTATGCCCAGCCTTCATTTGGACATTCATTCATTTGGTGTAGGAGGGAGGCAAGAATGGAGGAAGGATGGATTGTACAGAGGAAAATGAGGGCTGGGGAACGGGTGGAGGGAAGGAAAAATAATAGAATAAAACAAACATCATTACCCTATGTATATACATGACTACACAAATGGTTCAACTCTACTTCGTGTACAACCAGAGAAACAATAGTGGTACACCATTTGTGTACAGTGAATCAAAAAAAAGATATATACATACTGGGGAGTGAAATTGACCAAATTATGTTGTATGCATCTATGAATGTGTAGCAACAAGTCCCACTAATATGTACAATCATAATTCACAATAATTTTTAAATGAAATCTTCAATTTCCTCAATCCAATTGCTTACATTTGATCAGAGAATAAATTCATGGTTGCTGAACTGTTCCTTAAGATCTGACCACTAATAATAACTTTAATAGCTTTCTTAAACCATGGGTAAAATAAAGCATAAATCAAAGGATTCATGGCTGAGTTATAATAAGCACACCAAACACAAATCTCATAAATATAGGCAGGTGTGATAAATCCCATAAAAGCATCAACTAATGAATCAATGCTATATGGTAACCATGAGATCATGAATGCTATCACAGTGATCCCCAGGGTTTTGGCTGCTTTTCTTTCTCTCCTAGCCACTCTGGCTTTGTAACTTTCTGAGGATGATTCTGTTTTGCCACTAACATTTTCAATCTTTTTAGCCTGCTGTCTAGCCACAAGAAAAATATTGCTATATAGAATTATCATAACAATGGTAGGTATAAAGAAAGATAGAAAATCTATCAATACCCAGTTTTGATTGACAACTACCTGACAACCTCCTATGCAGTTGAGGGCATTGGATAATTCTTCTAGACCATCATCATAGACACCGGTGTAGAATACAGCACCACTGTACACCAGGGGCAGGATCCAGGAAATGCAGATGCAAATCCCTGACACAGACACCGTGAACTTGGTGGGATAGACCAGAGGGTCCGTAACAGCAATGTACCTGTCGATAGAGATGAAGCACAGGTGGAAGAGAGAAGAGTAGCAAAATGCCACATCACAGCAAGTATGAAAAGTGCAGAAACTTCGCCCGAAGTACCAGCAGCTCTCCACCGACCTGACCATGCTGAAGGGCATCACAGTTACTCCCACCAAAAAGTCAGCACAGGCCAGGGAGGCGATGAGGAAATTGGTTGGAGAGTGCAGCTGCTTGAAGTGGAGAATGGAAGTCATCACCAGGAAGTTTCCCAGCACAGCCAGCACAGCCCCACAGCCAAACACTGCGTACAGAATCACCCGGGGGGCTGGAGAGTAGGGAGTTTTGACACAGGACCCATTCAAGTTCTCAAAGCAGAGCAGCAGAGCTGCAGGTGGGGATGAGTTGCTGCTCATGGTGCTGCTGCTTTGCATGTGCAAAAGCTTCACCTCTGATTTTCAAGAATGTAAGATTCTGATCCTACATACACCAGTCCAGCAGAAGATTGTCAGATATTTTTCTTAACATAACTTTCCATTTTAATTATGAATTCCAAAGACTCTTCTAGAAAGAAATAAAATCCGACAAAAATAATGTTGTAAAAGATTATTGGGAGTTGATGTCAAATAGCAAGTGTTCCATTTCCTTAATTTAATAAAATTCACTTTAACATGATTTTTTTTAATATTTTATTTTTACCTTTACAGTTCTTCTATCGGTCACTGATATGGTGTGATTAGAGTTGATGGATCATCTCCTGCAGATTTATTTCCATGTCATATGGCCTGCATCACTGACTAAATTAGGGTTCCGTCCTTCCAACTAAATAGATGCCTTCAATGGGAACTCCCTCAGTGGAATCCCTGTGGTGCAAGGTGTGAATCAGCAAGACTATTTCCAACAGGGGTTATTAGGAAAGTTATTCTACAAAACAAGTTTCTATTCTACATTAAATTCAATTGCCATTATGTATTTGAAGTCAAAGATTTATTTTTCCTTCATGTATAGACTTGAACCATTTCCCTGTTCCCAACCATGACCAGCCACCTTACTGAATTTTCATACCTTGAATTTTTGTTACTAAGATTTTTGTGTCTTGGATTTTTGTTGCAAAGATACAATAGGGTGCAAGCTTTAAAGTTCAACTTGGCTCTTTCTATCTTGTTAAGAATTATTTCTGCATCTGCAGTAACAATCAGAAAAGATGCAGTGGAGAAAACATGAGATGGATGGAATATATTACCTCCAAGCATTGAAGAACTACATGGTGTTTAGACACATAAGCATTCCTGAGATGCTGGTAGGAAGGAGATCAGCTCTTCTCTCAGGACCTTGTCACTGGAAGCATATATGCCATATCTCTCCATCCCTGTGACAAATGGACAGTGAACCTTATGACTACGCATTCAGTTGTGGTTCCTGGTGATTAGTCTTTCTGCCCGATGATAAAGAAATGTCAAAAAAAAGGAGTACTGAGGGCTGGGTATGTCACTCAGTGGAAGAGCACTTACTTAGCATATGTGAGGCCCTGGGATCAATTCCCAGCACCACACACACACACACACACACACACACACACACCAAGCAGGAAGAAGTAGAAAATGTGGAAATGGATTCCTTAGGAATGGTCCCAACCCTGGAATGGTCGGACATTGAAGAGCAAGGAAAAGCAATCTTCAGTCTTCCTGAGGAGGAATTCAAGAACTTGGCAGTGCAGAGCTGGCACCTGAGAGATATTTGTGGACTTGCTTTTCATATTATAAAAAGCAAGAGGTATTTTTATTAATCCAACTGGTCATCTGATCACTAATGAATAAAATTCGGACTCTTTTATTGGGAGGGGAGGTACCAGGGATTGAACTCAGGGGCACTCAACCACTGAGTCACATCTTTAGCCCTATTTTGTATTTTTTTTAGAGACTGGGGCTCACTGAGTTGCATAGTGCCTCACTAAGTTTCTGAGGCTGGCTTTGAACTCGAGATACTCCTGCCTCAGCCTCCCAAGCCATTGGGATTACAGGCATGCACCACTGTGCCCAGCTAAAATTAGCACTCTTAACCAAATATTCTTTCAGATTTCTCCTAATACTTTCTGAGTGTCTGTTTTTGTGACATCATGTCAATTGACAAAATCCTACGTGAGGTTTTCTCAGGAAGTGCTGTGTTGACATTTAAAGTTGAAAACACTTGGGGTGGGGAGTTGTACTGTAGGTTTTATGGTTTTTGGTATCATCATAACTTTATGCCTCTCTCCATCCTTCTGAGATTTATTAATTAATTCATCTATTCAAAATATATTTAGTGAATTTCTTAGAGGAGTGTCAAGTAATGACCAAAACATATGATCTCTATTCTCATAAAGTTTGGGGTCTTGAGAGGAAAAGAAACATGAAAAAGTAAGTAGAGAGATGGATATGGTGATAAGCACTTTAAAGGTGAAAGACAATAGCTTGTGAGTATAGTAAATCAATTATGGGCAGATTCAAGCAAAAGAGTCCCTAAAAATTGCATTAAACAAACATGTTTCTTCAATATTTGTATGTTTTTCCTATATCATCTAAATTTAATATAGGAATCTAAGTCAATCTGCACTTCCATGTTGGCGCTTAGTCAAAAAATCACCTCACCCAATACTGGGGTGGGATGGAGTTAGAGGCTCTTCCCAAAGCCTCCAAATTTCTTACACATGCATAACTCCTCTGGTGTTGCTTGTAAGACCATCTTCTGCAACAGTTTTACAACAGATCAGATCAAGATCAGACAGAAGTCTTGTTTCCCAGGGGCTTAAGATCCCAAGGTGGGATTTGCAGGCAAACTTTTGGTGGTCTTGCATCAGCTGAAGTTTTCAGTGTCATTTTTACATTGACCTTTATCTTGTGTGTTGTGAAGTCCTCAAAGACATTTCTAAAATAAAAACCCACTAACTCAAACTCCTCCCCAGTGACTGAGAGTGAAAAACTCCCTCATTATGACCAAGGAAAGAGAAAAATGTGATAACGATGCCCTGTAGTTATGGCAGTGCTGAACTCAGAAGGCTGTTAATGAGAGAAAGGGGAAGGAAATGTTCTGACCCTGTCTCTATGGATTAGAGGCTAGAGGACACCAAACACAGTCAGGTCGAAGTGCTAAACAGTAAATGAAGAGCAATGGGCATGGGTTACATGCAATCAATTCATTTCAGTAATGATCTAAACCAATCAACAAGTTAGTATATTACTGAATCAACTTGATTCACTACATAATCCATTTGGGTTTGAGGAGTTAAATATTCATTAACTGCTTATGGACTACTTTGAGTATGGTGACAAACAAGAAGCAATCACATTTTCTCCAATCACAGCCTCTGAGTGTGCTCCTTTGGTTATACTCCGGCATGATTCATGATTGCCCTGTCACTTTGAGTGTTGAAAATTTCAGTTTTAGGGCACTCCAGTTTAAAACTTTGACCCATACCTGCTTGAGTATCCCTGTCCTCCCTACCTCTGGGAAGCAGGTATGAGTTTAAAGTGTTTGGTTTTAGGGAAAGGAAATTCCTACTTTTTCATTCCTTATCCCTCTCTGTATCTATTCCTCAGAGAAAAAGAGAAAATAGAAAAAAAGGACCACATAATTTATACCAAAATTTTATACCAAATTTGGTAACCTTCACTTTGTGGGCAAGACTTCTGCATATTGAATGTCCAGATCATGCCACTCCCATACAGTGCAAACCTGAATTCTTCAGTAATCTCTGCAGAAGCCATTCCTACTCCCTAGTTACCTGAGGCTCCTGGTTACTTTTCTCCTAACTCAATTTCTTCCTCAGGTCTGGTGGGATGTGTCACAGACATTTGGTGTACCCTTAAACAGAGCATTTGCAGGAAGGGTCCCCTAACTCCCTCCTATGTGTTCTCTAACCACAAAGAACTCAAGCTCCTTTACCACCTGGACAGTGATAGCATAGGCTTCACTCCTCATCAGCCCCTGTGTTCTCCCACCATATCCCCAATTCAATCTTCCTTTTGCTCAAAATGAGCACAGGGCAGTTCAATAAAGACTATTGAATAAGGAATCCTAAACAGGGAATTAAAGTGGAATCATCTTACGAGTACTTTATTCAATGGAGTGGTCCCCTGGACAGAATGACCCCAGATGCAAATGTCCATAGGGTTTCTTCTCATGGACAGACTTTAAAAAGGAGTTGGAAGGGATCCCAGGAAGCTCACCCCATCAGGGATCTGTGTGGTATGCAAGCTTCCCCCAAAGGAATAACAGGTGAACCTCATCACAGAGCCTACATTTGTACTGCTGCCACATTGAGAGCTTTGTCCTTCAAGACTGCTGCACTATGGGGCATGATTTAAAACTTTCGTACCATTTTTGATGTTCTTCCTATTACGTTTTTGCTCTGTCCTGGTGGGTGTCTGGGGCTGCAAGAAGAAAAGAGAGGAGGGGGTAGGAGAGAGAAAAAGAACTGTAGCCCTTCCTCCTTAGGTCTGGAAGGCCTAGGTCTGGAAGGCATTAGGGCAAGGAAGATAAAAGTGTTGAACAGGAATTAAAGTCTAAGTTAATCTCTTAGAGTGGACTTTTAAATCTAGAACTTGAGTAGAAAGTTGTGGGATCAGATAAGATTGTCATAAAAATGAGGGATAAAGAGTCATTAAAACCTGTTTCCATGCACAAGTAGATATAATGATAAAGTCTTTTTATGTTTGTGATGTACCAAATCCATACCATTGCATAGCTAAGACATATTCAGTAGGTCACACTTTCTAATTAGATGGAGGGAAGGATGACTCTGATGACTAGAGTCCCATTCTTTATGGTTTTCCTGAATATTCAAAAAAATCTCAGTTGTCAGACCACACATTTGGAAACCTCATTCAATTTTAGAAGGTAATAATGAATAAATAATAATTAAATACTAATGCATTAATTCTGAGTCCATTCTTAAATTTTCCCTGTTTAAGATACTTGCTCAAAAATAAATTTATTGTTGATCAGTTCTCTTCAAAATGTGACCACTCAACTTCTGGATCAGTATTCAAACAAAACAGTGTGGCAAGACGTGGGCCATGATCTATCAGAAAGGAGACTCTTCTGAGAGGTGGAGTAAGCTCTGAAGATACCTTCCTTTGCCATGCATTGGACATTGCATTTGTGGATCATGAAAAGGCTTGGGAGGCATGAGGAGAGCAGCAAGGACTTGCATGGTGACTCACAGCAATAGGTACTTAAAAAATAAAATTGTATCTTTACCCTATAAACATACATTTAAGCATTCCAACATTTTAACTATGGAAATGGTTGTATTTTTACATATCATCTGAAGATCATCCCTGTTGAGCTAAGTGAGCTCATACGCACACGCACACACATATACACACACAAACACACACCTCAGAGGTAACCAGAGTTAAGAGTTATTCTTTCTTTTACCTCTCAATTGATTCAGAGAAAAGTTCCAAGTCCCCAAAAGAGCCACCAGAGAGAACAAAGGAAAGAATATAATAAAAGCAATTCCAGAGAAAGTTTCATCTGGGCTAAAGAAAAGTCTAAGATTTCAGTTCAAAGTGTCTGCCATCACAGAAAGGCAAGTATCACATATTTTATCTCCTATAGGAAGCTAAAAAGAGTGGACCTGAAAATAGACTCAGGGACCACAGGAAGACAGAAAATGTCTCTCGAATTTCTCATCTCGTACTAGGTCCTAGAAGGCAACAGATAAATGCTTTTTAAGTTCTAAGGGATTTTTTTTGAACTAGAGTTCTAATTCCAGTAAAAATTATAATTTTAATAGAATTACCATAAAGTCCTTCCTAAGTAATTCAGAAATAAATACAGTATACATGTATAATAGACAATGGAAGAGATAGCCATGGATCTATAGACCCAGGACTAACCCATTTAAGGGAGGTGCATTGAGGCAATCCTCAGAAAAGAAGTTGCACCTTGACCTGTTGTTGGAGCCAAAGAGGGGGAACCTCCAAGTTATCCCTACAAGGCCCAATCCTAGTCCTGTGAACAGCCAGACTCACAAATACCACAAAATTCACATGTAGGGTATCCACAATAGTGTCTGATAACCACCTTTGTGCATAATGATCCATACAGAATTGTATTTACTCAATACAATTGAGTAAGTAAATTGTATAAATAAATCATAAATATAGAAATATCTTGATAAATTTATATAAGAATTTTTATATAAAATCTTATTTAATTCTCATATAAACTCATCAAAATATTTCTATATTTAGCCTGGCATGGTGGCACATGCCTTTGATCCCAGTGGTTCAGGAGGGTGATGGAGGAGGGTTGCAAGTTCAAGGCCGGTCTCAGAAACAGTGAGACCCTAAGCAACTTAGCTAGACTCTGTTTCAAAATAAAAAAATAAAATAAAAAATGAAAAGGACTGGGATGTGGCTTAGTGGTTAAATGCCCCTGGGTACAAATCCTGGTACAATTTTTTTTTCTATATTTAAAGGAAATGCACACTTATTTATTCAGCCAACATTTATTGACCAACCATTACATTCCATGTATAGTGCAGGGACCCTGCTGGAGGCATAAAGATGAACAAGAAAAGACAATGTCCACAGATTTTTCAGGGAAATGATTATGCACATTGGATCCAGAAAATAATATGACAGGATGAACAACCTGGCTCCTAAAAAGTGGGAAGCTAAAAATGCACCCAGAATCTCTTTTGTTTTAAACTTTTGTATGTGGAAAAAGGAAAGGAATTTATCAAGTTACTGTTAAATATATGTTACTAAAGGTGCACACCTTTTGCAAACATAATCATATTGTTATTCTTATTAATTCACTACTGTCCATGGAGAAAAGATAAGGCCATTTGTAATCTCAACCAGGCTTAGGTGAATGAATGGATTTGAATGTGCTAGTCTTGGTGGGAAAAGAGGAACAAAGGAACCAAATGGTCCAAGAGTATAAAATAACAAGGGTACAGTTTTGCTTTTGTGGACCCATTCTGCTTTAGTCCTTAGAGTTTATCTGAATGGCCCCCATGAGCTTCAAAGTAAAATAATCTTTTACAATAAAAACAGCATTTCTTAATACAGAAGTGTGTATGAATAGAAATTTAGATATTCAAATGTCGAATAACAACAAATCAATTATTCCCTCCAACATCTACATTTCTCTATAGAACTTTGTCTATAATGTCTATAATATTATGACATAATATTATTCCTCTGAAATAATTTATATAAAAATTTTGTGCTCCAGATGCCTCTAAGCAACCTGACTGCAGTGTCTGAGCCTCACTCGTCTTTGTGAGGGGAGGAATATTTAGGGGTAACTTCGCTTACTCTCTGCATCCCTGGAAGTAAAAATACATTTCATGGCTGGTAAAGATGTGAGCAAATGATATTTATGATGCTGTTATTCTTTCCCATTATAAAATATTGAACTGGTACTATAATTAGTATATCTCTTCATTTATTTTTCATGGTTTTTAAATTGTATTTTAGATCCACAAATCTGACCAATAGATTGGGCAGACTCCCTTTGACCTCTCTGAGCAAAGAACCAGCACCTAAATTTCTCTCAGTAGCATTCACATTTGTTTAGGAAATTGATACAGAAGAACAGAGAGATAATATGTCCAGAGTTTAAACTAATATGAAAAAATATGCCAGAATTTAGAATTTTAAAATGCATTTCAATAGTTTCTTTATATTTATTCTCCTAAATTTTCTCAATGATACTACTAGGAAAGGGTTATTAACCAGAGAAATACAAGGAACTCAGAGGAAACTAAACAGCCAAGATCACACTGATTAGTGGCAGAGTTGGTATTGGAATTCAAGCATTTCTGGCTCTGAGGTCATGATGTTTGCAATGCAATTGGGTTTTAATGTTATATTTACCAAAGATCATTGCACCTGTAGTTAAGGCTCTGGATCAAATTGAAGCATAATTCAGTTATTTCACATTTGGAGACCTTGCACATGTATGGTCAGTTCTTTTCCCCATGATGTGTCTAAGGTGAACCTCTTTTCAATTCCCCCAATCTAAAACAAGAAGCTACTCAAGAGACAGGTTTATTGTTGAGGAATTCTCTCTCAAGACTTTGCCAGTGACAACGAGTTTGATGGCTTTTCGAAACCAAGGATAAAAGAAAGCATAAATCAAGGGATTCATTGCTGAGTTATAGTAGGCAATCCAAACCAATATTTCATAAACATACGTGTGATGAAACCCAGGAAGGCATCAATGATGGAATCAATGAAGTACGGCAACCACGATATCAGAAATGCTATCACAGCGATTCCCAGTGTTTTGGCTGCTTTTCTCTCCCGCTTGGCCACTCTGTCTTTGTAGCTCTCTGATGATTTTGCAGTCTCATTGCTCATGCTTTCAATTTTCCTAGCCTGTTGTTTAGCAATGAGGAAAATCCTGGAATAAACTGTTATCATCACAATCATGGGAACAAAAAAGAGTAGAAAATTTATCAAGACCCAACTCTGATTCACTGCTATCTGACAGCCTCCCACACAGGTGAGAGCACTTACTAGCTCCTGCAGCCCAACTTCATTTGCCCCTGTATAAAGAAGGGAAAAACTATAAATAATGGAAAGGAGCCAGGAGAAGGCAATACATGTGCCAGACACAGATGCAGTGAACTTGGTTGGATAGATCAGAGGGTCTGTAACAGCGATGTACCTGTCAATGGAGATGAAGCACAAGTGGTAGATAGAAGCATAACAAAAGGACCCCTCGAAATAAGAGTGGAATTTACAGTAACTGTCCCCAAAGTACCAGCAGCTCTCCACTGACCTGACCATGCTGAAAGGCATCACAGTCACTCCTACCAAGAAGTCAGCACAAGCCAGAGAGGCAATCAAAAAATTGGCTGGAGAGTACAGCTGCTTGAAATGAAAAATGGAAGTCATCACCAGCAGGTTTCCAAAAACAGCCAGCACAGCCCCAAAGCCAAACACTGCATACAGAATCAGGCGGGCGGCTGGAGAGTAGGGAGTTTTGACACAGGACGTGTTCAGGTTCTCATAGCACAGCTGAACTGCAGGAGGGCTCAGATCACCACTCATGACTCTCTGTTTTGATGCATGGGCAAACTGTCATCCTCTATGGCCACGTTTGTTATTCCAGTTTTCGAAAATCTCCAAAAAATAAATAAATAAATAAATAAATAAATAAATAAATAAATAAATAAAAGTATAAAATAGTTCAATAATTGTTAGTACATTTTTTCCTTTTTCCTTTGGACCTACAAATTCTTATTAGCATATTTGGAAAGTGAATCATATCCTCATCTCATAAAATTATTTCCTTCCTAACACACAAGTATTCAACTTCCATTATTATATAAAATGCTATTTACTTCTATTTTTGAAATATTTATCTGCTTTACCCAGTTCCTCATATCTGAGAAGTGTGTTTCTCTTCAAAAGGAATGATCTGTTTCACAAGACTGAATGCCCTTTTTTTTTAGCATTCTTATCCTGATTTAACAAAGCTAGGTCAATGCCCAGAACACTCTTTCCCCTCAAGAAAGTAATTTAATGATTTTGAATACCTAAGGCCCCTGAGATTGAATCCCCATAGTGCAAGTTCTGGCCAATAAGAAACTTTTAAATAATTATGTTTATTTCAAAACCCAATTTATGCCCTTCTGATTTTCTGATGAATATGATCTTTTCCTGAAATGGAAATTATACCTGTGCTGACAAACCTTGGTTCAGAATTTGAAAGCTGTATTGTTTGCTCTTGTTAATTATTGGAGAGTGTGTTTCCATTTTTGTGAGAACTATTTATTTTTGATTCTTAAGTTGACTGTCACTAAAACTACGCTTCAGCGACACTCTTTATTCCTTTGAGCACTAATTTGTGTGAAAGAAATGAAATTCAGAATCTTAAATTAATATGTAGAATATTATAGGTTTGGTTCTAATCATTCTGATTTGGAAAAGTAGAGTACAAGGTGTTTTCCTCATGGAATCAAATAAGGGAAGTGTAAGCACAAAGAAAAAGTAGTTCCCTTTAAGGTTTATTCAGATTTTTTTTGTTTTTAGTGAGAATTATTGGAAAGAAGTTTTTAAAATAAAATATAGAAAGAAACTTCCGAATGTAGAAATTCTAATATAAGGCTCCCTTTCACCTTTGGCACATTTCCTTTTTCTCTTAGAAGTCCAGAGCAGACTTCATCTTAGGCTTTGATAAGATTTTTCTGGTGAATGACTCTTGGAAACTTTTTAAAAATTGACTTTTTAATATTGATATATAGTTTATATTAGAAAATCTCTTTTTAAATCTGTACTAGAGAATTTGAAGTAATTTTCATTTTGACATATATAAATATGCACATTCCCTTTAATTTGAAATTAACACAAGCTTTTAATTTAATGTTTGCTTTTATGTATAATAAGGAAAGGTAATATGTTTTGGAATACATTTATGGGACTACAAATAGAATGAGTATATGTTTATACACATACCAGCAATTTCTTCCTTTTCCTACTGAGTAGTGAATTTTACTACTTTACCATTGTGGACTTCATTTTGGAATTTCAAGAGTGTTTTATTTACAGGGTTTTTAAAATATAAATTTAGGATGAACATGATGCTTTTATATATATATCCAAAGTGGAGTGATTCCTATTCATAATATCCATTTCCTTTTCAAGTTATATTTTTTTGTGATCTGAATACCAAAATATGTCATTTTTATTTTTACTAATATTAGTACTTTGCCCAATGCTGCAAACATTTTCTTAAGATTTTAGTGGCCATTAATTCTGTATATGATGTTTTACATTTTCATACATTTAAATGCTACACAGATTTCTAAACAAATTATATTAAATAATTAGAGATAATGTTGATGAATAGTTGACAAGTAAAGGAAAAGTTTTCTGGATATCACAATCATTTGAATTAATCTTCTCTGTTAACTAAAGAAATAACAATCAGAAGCCAGAAAGCATCCTGATTTAAATCTGCCTTGCCTACAGTCTTCCTGAGCCTATTGGTCAGCTCATTCTCCAGAATCCGAACAGAATAAGTTTTAATGTGTGGCGGGTTTCCCAGATTCCCACCCCTAATCTACTGTTTCCTCGCAGATTCTAGACACTGAAACCATTTCCCACTCTCAACCCCTTCCACTCACTGGTATGGGCCTCCTGCCTGGGACCTGGTATTTGTGACTTTGCCCTTTTCCCCAAATCCCACAAAGCTTAGGCTGGGCTCTAACTCATTTTGTGTTTCCCCCATGCCTGCTGCCTTATCTGAAGCTGAGCATCTCTTTTGTCCTTTCCAGACTTGGGGCCTGCCGGCCAATGTTCTAACACAGGCTCTGCACATGGGGCCTTCCAGGAGGAAGTCATACAGAGAAGCCTTTCAGTTTCTCAAAATACTCCTGACCACAAGATTAGTGACTAGGAAACACGTGAGAAGGTTGTTGAAAACAGAACTGGGCAAAGGGAAAGGGTGAGTCTAGAAAACCTAGTGACACTGATGGAATTTGTGAGTTCCCATTTCCGGTATTCCTCATGTCTGGACCTTTGGCAAATTCTGCCCCTCTGACTACTACTTCCTGGGTATCAGCTCACATTCCTTTCTGCACATGCAGTTGGTATGGGGCCATGTCAGGGTGGTTCATGCCCCCTGGTTACAGCTGTCAAGGTCATACTCTGACTGTCTCATTTTCTTGCTCTTCTTGCTTCTGTTCTCACTGGCTTGACCTCCAACTGCCAGCAGTGAAATGTTTTCCCCAAGGTCTTTCTTTTACATCTTGAGACCACATTATAACCCACAATGCAGGTGGTTAGATCTGCAGAGTTGATAGTTCTTGGCAGTAGCCTTTAACCAATGAATGACAGGAGTTGGTGTATAAACGCTCTGTTTCCAACTAAGAGGGATGACTCTGAGGTCTGTGCCTTTCACTGGTTGCCAGTTTGCCCTGTCGGAGGAACTGCTCTCCCTTCTGCCAGAAGCACCTTGCACTGGTTGCTTACTCCCTTTCTCACTCTCCCACATCTGTGCTAATCTTTCCTTCACCTCCTCAATGAACTTCATTTATTGGAATTTTCGTCTTTGGGTAGCCTTCTGGCAGACCCCAAGGAACTCACTTTCCCTCCTTCTCCTGTGGCTGATTACCTGTATATCAGTAAAATTTTTGAAAAAATAAAATTTTATCCATAATATTTTATTTTAGCTCTGCAACTTTGGCATGGGATGTCAACGTGTAAACTAATAAAGATACCAGTGTTTTGATTACTATAATAAGCACATAGACTACAGGGGAAAAACAACATAACAGTAACTCATTTTGTCCAAGTATGTATAGGGAAAGCTTACCGATGAAGTACCAGTTAGTTTTGGGTCAGGTAGGCTGAGAAGAGAGATTGAAGGTAAAACAGGGAAAGGATATTTAGAAAGACAGGAAGTGTGTGCCAAGTCTTGGAGATGAGGAGGTGTAAGGGATCCTCAAAATTGACAAGAAGTGTTGAGTTGCTGCTGCATGGAATCGTGTTCTAAGCAGCATGAGATAAAGGAGAAACATACATGGGGTTAAGATGGATCACACGTGTGCATCTTGCAGCAGAGGTCATGTGTGGAGGGGAGAGGACAAAAATACACTTGGGGACAGGTATAAATGTGAACTTCTACACTCAGATTTGCCATAAATATCATTTCTCTGCAGTCACTTAAATTTGCATGTAGGTTTGCTTTCTATCAAGTTCAAGAGATAAATCTTGGTAAATTCAATGTTTACTCCTTTTCTCCTTTTTCCCCCGAGTAAAACCCAGGTTCCCCATGTGCTTGGATCCCATGATAGTAGCTGTAGATTTTTATTCATGGTCTGTCCTGTGGAACGTATTTCTAACTCTAAGGAACAGAATAAGCAGAATTCTCCCACCAAGAAATGGAAGTGCTCCCTCCAGCCTTATCAAGGGGAAATCTTCCAGTTTAGGCACAGGTCTCTGAACCCTGGGGCTAATGCTGGGATACTGCACTCAGCTTTCTTTCTATTTCTAGAAAAACATTGTCTTAAAAGAGAAGTCAACATTGCCAGAGCTTCTCTCCTGTATGAGTCCATTCATGTGTGAAGGTGACTGGACCTCCCAAAGGCTGTCCCCATTGTTTACCTTCATAGACCTCTCTCCAGTATGAGTCCACTTATGTGTGTGTGAAGGTGACCAGATGTTGGGTCAATCTTTCCCACATTGTTTACATTCACAGGGCTTCATTCACGTGTCTGAAGGTAAGCAGAACTAAGGAAGGCTTTACTTCACTCCTTGCATTCACAAGGTTTCTCTCTAGCAGGGGTTTTTCATGCACTGGAAGGTAATTGGAACTAGTGAAGGTTTGACCACATTGTTTACATTGATAGGGCTTCTCTCCTTCTGAGCCTGTTCATGTGTATGAAGGATACTGTACTTATAGAAGTCTTTCCCACATTGTTTACATCCTTTTGTCTTCTCTCACAGGTTTCAGTTCATCATTGGGTGGTTCTGTTGCTTGGTCCGAGGCGACTTAGAGCATTATGTTGGAAGAACAGAGCAGAGCTGCCTACCTCATGGCAGCAAGGAAACAGAGAAGGTGGAAGAGGAATGTGACAGCAACCAGATACCCAATGACTATTTTTGGTTAAGGTTACTATTTTCATAAGTTGTCTAAGTACAGTGGTTAAAACAATTAGTCAGAAAAAATGTGACAAATGCTTATAAATAGGAGTTCTTAAATATATATCATATGCATATATCTGTATTATCATAATGTATTCCAGTTCTTTTTTAATTAAAATACCAAACTTTGTTATTATTATTATTATTATTATTATTATTATTTGGTACTGGGGATTGGACTCTGGGATGCTGGACCTCTGAGCCACATCCCCAGCCATATTTTGTATTTTATTTAGAGAGAGGGTCTCACTGAGTTGCTTAGCACCTTGCTTTTGCTGAGGTTGGCTTGGAACTCTCCATCCTCCTGCCTCAGCCTCTTGAGAAGCTGGACTTACAGGCGTGGACTGACACCAAAATAATGAACTTTAACTGTAATCATGAGGTTGAAATTTATCCTTTCTGGGCTTTTTAAATTTTGTGAGAACAAAAAGATTTGAATCTATTACTACTTGGGTCCTTTTCCACATTAAAATTTTTTATGGGAGAGCATGTGGTCCTAGAATTACATATTCTTAAATTTTGGCATAAGGCAAAATGTTAAATTTCGCCAATTTTCTAGGTTTTTCACTACAAGTGAGAGTTGCTAAGGCTTAAAATTTCTAATTGATGTATATAATTTCCTATACAAATTGTAAGATCAAATAAATTTGTATTGATGATGCAATTATTAAAAGCATGAACATATATTTTGAGAAAAAAAGAACAAATTCAGAGTTTCTCTGATATGGGTATAAAAATAAAAAAGCAAAAGGAAAATAATAAGTAAAGAGAGAGGTCTAAAGGAATATGTAAGTGTGCACATGTTTTTGTAAGAATATTGCAACCAATGAAGGCAATTTTTTAAATAATAGTATTGTGTGGTAGAATCAAAATTTTCTCTTAAGGTAGAATGATGGGTTGTTCCTAAATGAGCTGAAGGCAGTACAGGGCAAATCTACCAGCATAAGTAAGTTATAAGTCTAAACAAGTCATAAAACTTCAGAGGAAATTTCAAAATATTCAAGGAACATGAATTTTGTAAGAGGAATTTCGTGAGTAGTCATGTTGACTTCAATTTGAAGGAAATTATTTCTAGATTATTCCAAAAATGTGAGCATTAGTATTTTACAGAAATCAGAATGTAATTCACTATATTAAAAATCACAGTTTTCTTGACCTAGTGTTGGGGGGGGGGTGGAAGAGGTTTTTTAGTTTGTATTTTTTTGAATTCTGAAATCTGTTTCTTTAAATATTCAACCATGTCCTGGACTGCAGTTATAGAGTTTAGAGCAATATTTTCCTTCAATGTAAACTGACTGATTTTTCTCAATGTGTCTACATTGTTCAGGGTAACTGGACAACTTTATTCATTTTTGTTTTTTCTAAGAGTCACCTATGCTCCTGTTGAATGCACTGATTTTCTTATGTAACTCATAAATTGGTGCACAAACTACTCTAGTATCTAATTAATTTAAATAACTTAATCTGATTCAGCTTTTAGGTTACCAGTGAACTTCACATAAAAAAAACTGACCAAACTGCAGAAAGTTTTTCTGTACTTTTTGCAACTGTTCTAGGAAAACAAAGCTTTCATGTTTTGTCAAAACAATTTCTTGTTTTCTCTTTATTAGATTTTCTATTATTTAGAACTATGAGTCTTGAAACAGTTAAAGAGTTTTTTCATTTATTTTCTTTTAAAGTCTTGCAATTGTTACTGACTTTGAATGAATATGATTTCTCAATTTCTTAATGTTTTAATCACATTTTAAACCTGTTTTGACATCTTTGGCAGGACTTCCCCAGAATCCAAGTTCTAAATAAAAGCTTTTTTTTAACTTAAATTTGGGACATTTTCTAGAACCCCAGATCTTCTCAAATGTTTATTTAACAAAAAGGAGGTAGTAAGTTAACCAGGCTAATTTGCTATGCTGAATTGTATGTGAACATTTGCAAATAATATGGTAATGATAAATCCTTTAAAAGTTATATTGGTATGGATATGGTGTCAATGTGAATATGTTAGAGACCATATGAAGTTTATTAATGTCTGTTGGTCCTGGAAGGATGCTGTCTGTAACAACTGTGGGTATCTTGAAATGATACATGCAAAGGAAATAACTATATTCTTTATTAATTATTGGAATTTCATCAGATTTTTAACTCTATGTTTTAAGTCGTTGTTATATATGAACAGTTATTATTTTGCTTTTTCTCTATAAGCTTTGCAATCAATCTCATGGAAGTGACTGACAAGTACACTTGAATACAGGTTTCTGGTCATTTGAAGACCCAAGGACTGAATAAATATTTCCATTACTTTAAAAAATAAAGAGAGAAGTCAATTCAAACACTGGGGATGTTAAAAAATATGGTCCTCTTATTTCTCAGTCCTTTTCTGGCAGTCAGAGTCTCTAAACATTCCATTTTGCCCTTGTATGTTTGTTTTTAAATTTTCCTTTGTTAATTGTCCTGCTTCTGTTCATGTAATGAAAACCTCTGTACAGAATTTTTCCAAACACACTCCTTCACAGTCCCCTGAAGTTTTTTGAACCAGTTAAAAAATTTGTTTTACAAAAAGAAGTATTAATGATAAACCATTTCTACTCTCAACCAATGCTCTCACAGAGTCAGGCTCATGACTCCCTGTCAGGGCTTCACTCGGTCTATAGTTCAGATATTTACAGACAGAGGACCTGAGAAAACTCCAGAATGGCTCCTATGTCTATTAAGATGACTCAGGTTACATCCCAGGAGAAATTGGTACATTAAAGATTAGTTCTACCTTCTACAGAAAGCCTTCCTTTCCACTCATCCTTCACTGAACTCTTAAAGTTCTGCAACTGATCATATTATACTACATGTGTATACAAATATGGCACAATGAATCCCACCTTTATGTATAATTGTAATGCACCAATAAAAACCATTAAAAACTCTTTTGGACTTCATTTTACCATATTAACAAATAAAGGAATTACTTCTTACTATGATACCTAGCCATAGGTTCCTGGAGGAATGGATTTTGTGAATTACACTTGTAGCTTCCACAGCTCCTGACTACAGCACATAATTAATATTTAGTGAAAGAAGAGTTAGAAGATCTTGAAGATCTGCTGCAAAACATGAAAAATATTTTAATAACATTAAGTTGTAATCTTCAGGATGCATTGATCACTTTAAGTTGTAGTTCCTAACATATGCCAATGCATAGTTTCATTAGGTAAAAAAATAATATGTCATAGATACATTCTGAAAAGATATTTCCCTTAAATTAAAACATGCAAGCAAACAAAGCTAGTGTCAATGCTCAGACCAGAACTGAGATAAGTGAAATGGCAATTCAAATTTTAATGTATTTATTTTATCGTAAACATCTAAATGATAGAATAAATTTACAAGGTATATTCCCCAACTCTCTCTATTATATATAAATTAGACTTTGCAAAAACATATGTATATATATATTCAGGCCAGATTACCTAAACTCTTGTAATCTGCATTAGAGTCTTTTTGTTTTATGTCAATTTGTACAGAACTTATTAAAACTTTCTAGTGACTTCATAACACTTCATTACATAGATAAGGTATAATTTACTTAACTTATCCCATATCAATCTAGGGGTTTATTCCCATTAACAGATGAGAGTTATACAATGAACATCTTTGACATTGTGAGGTTGGGGAATCCTCACCTGGCTCTTTTCTTAGGTGACTTGCTAGAAATAGAACTGCAGAGTTAAGTGACAGGTGTGCTTTAAATTTTTGCACAATTTTTTGATATTCCCCACAAATGATACTAAATCATATGCTTCTGAGATGAATATGAGCAGGCTCAGCTCAGAAGCATGATCAATTCCCCACACTCTCATTTCCGTCATGTATTATTGATTCTTCTAAAATTTATTAACTTGATATATGAAACAATCACAATTCTTTAGACTTTTTTGATTACTTGCAAATTTGGCATTTCAATGTGTTCACCAGTCCTTTTTATTTTATGTCAATGACTTCCTCTATTTCAAAGTTAGGCTGATTTAAAAAATAAATCTATGGTTGATGAACTGTCTCTTAGTGACTGGATGGTAGAGTAAGTAAGTTTTATTGTTCTCCTAAACCAAGGATAAAATAAAGTATAAATCAAAGAATTTAGAACAGAATTATAGTAACTAAACCAGAAAAATATCTCATAAACATAGGAAAGATTTATAAATCACCAAAGAATAAATAAATGAATCAATCACATACAGAAACCTTAAGATTACAAATGCTATGATTTCCAGGGTTTTGGTGGCTTTCCTTTCTCTCCTGACTACCCTGGTTTTGTAACTGTCTGAGGATGATTTTGCTTTGCTAATACTTTTAACCCTTTTAGCCTGTTTTCCTGTCCACTAGAAAAACATTACTCTCTAGAATTATCAGAATAGAGGTTGGTGTGAAAAATAACAGAAAATCTGCCAAAATCCAAATTTGATTTATAACAGGCTGACAACCTCCTATGCAGTTGAGGGCACTGAATAACCACTCCACTCCATTGTCACCAACACCTGTGTAGAACATGGCACCACTGGACACCAGGGGCAGGGTCCAGGAGATGCCAATGCAAATTCTCAACACAGACACTGTGAATTTGGTGGGATAGACCAGAGTGTCAGTAACAGCAGTGTACCTGTTGATGGAGCCAAAACACAGGTGGAAGAGAGAAGAGTAGTAAAATTCCACAACAGAGCACACGTGGAAAGTGCAGAAATTTCTCCCAAAGTTCCTGCTGGATGAAATGCAGTCTACTTCATTCTACCAGAGTAGATTTGGATATTCTTTGTAGATTCCATCTCCTACAAAATGGCCATGCATTTCACACATCCCTCCAGGCCTTGGAAGGGCTATGAATCTGGTGATCTCTTTTGCACAAGCTACACAGCACCTATTTGTGACCAATTTCAGTTTCTTGGTTTGGTTACTTTAGACTTCAGAGTCAATGAATCATAATTGGTCCTTTATCTCTGGAAAAAGTTTTCACTTTTGAAAATCTAGAGACTAATTAGATGTTCTTAATTCTACTTCTCAAGCCCCTTCATTTTTAGAGCCTTTACCTGAGACAGAAATTTTGCTCCATCAAACTTTCCTTCCCAGTATTGTCTCCATCTTTTCATCCCTCCATCTCCCCTCAGTCTCCTGCTAATTTTGTCTGTACAGGAAACTGGAAACACTCTGCAGTTCTTGTTCAAAATTCTGTCTCATTACAGTCACTTGATATTTCCAAATTCAATAGGACTGCAGAGAGCCCAACGGACATTTCACACCAATTTTCTTGGAATCTTGGTCATAGTTCTTATCTTATAGTTTTTAATTGTCTATTGTACAGGTAATGTGCTGCCTAAAGCATGGTAGGAATTCCAAAAAGCTGCACAGGAAGTTCCTATAAGTCACAATACACAATTCATGTGTACAAAGCAGGTTACTTTCATATCTATATATCTATATCTATGCACACACACACACACACACACACACAAATACATACTGGGCATTGAACTCAGGGCCACTTTACCACTAGCCTTTTGTTTTTTATTTTGAGACAGGGTCTTGCAAAGTTGCTTAGGGCCTCCCTGAGTTGCTGAGGCTGGCCTCAAACTTGGGATCCTCCTGCCTCAGACTCCCAAGTAGCTCAGATTACAGGTGTGTGCCACCACTCCAAGCAGGTGATTTTATTTTCAATACCACAATTATGGTAGTAGCAAGCAACTTTTGACCACTACCTATGTCTAAGTGGTCTACATGCCTTTCATCTATGTTGAAAAACTGTCAGGGAAATAGATCCTCAAATATTGGCTCTTCATTACTAATTCTATTCTAAATATTTGGTGATCATGTTGTACTTCTATAAACCTTTGTATTATGACCAATAAGGCTTAAACTGTTTTCTGTATTTTCAAAATTATTTTTTTTCTTCAAAATTATTCTCTGGATATTTTCTACTTACCAGTTTTTGTTCACTAATCCTCTTACTGTTTTTAATCTGCTCTTAGAATGTAATTGAACTCTTTCTTTTGGTATTATATTTTTCAGTTCTAGAATTTTCATTTTTCTCCTTATTTATTTCAGTTTTCTATTGAAACTTCTTTTTTAAGATCCAATTGTGTTAGTCCCAACTTCCAGGTCCCCTATGGGTCTTTCTTTCCACTTAATGTTCAATTAGTCCTAGCTCATGGAATACTTTGTTATTTTCATTGAATACAGCTGATTAGATATGAAAACTACAGAGAATCTAAATGATGCTGTTTTCTTCCAGGGAGGATTGAGATTTCTTCAGCCTGGCAGAGTATAACCAGAACCAGTATTTGATATGTCCAGTTTAGATTTCAGAACTAGTGAAAGCTCATCTTTTTCTGATTTTTCCCTTACTAAGAGGTCTCCTCTGAAATCTTGGGGTGTTTACTTTGATCTTCTGTGACAAACCCAAACACCAATTTTTGCCTTTCTAGTTTTGTGAGAGTGCCAAAGCTCTACTTATCTTTGAAGCAGTTGCTTTCTTCTTTGTTTCTCAGTCTTTAACCATGGAATACTGTACAATCTGGAAAAATCCTTAAGGGCAAAGCAACACAGTAGGCTTCTCTCTCTTCTGTGCTCTTCTTGTTTCTCCTGGATCATGGCATCTCAAACATAGGCTTCCTTAATCACTAACATACAGCTTCCACTATCCCTCTCCAAAAGATGCCTGAGATCAGAAATAGCAATAGGTCACCACTTTCTGATCAGTCTCTTTGTGTCCCAGCAGGAAAGATGTTGCTATGAACATAAAAATCTTTGCAGAAGGTGCAGCTCATCTCCATGTGTATCCCTTCTCTGTACAATTTTTCCCAATTATTTTGGACTATCTTGATTAATCTTCAATGCTTTAAATATAGTTCTGTTTATTCAGATGAATTTTCATAATTATTCTCAGTGGGGAGGATGGTTTGATACCAGTTGTTTCATTATAATCCAAGTCAGAAATTTTGTTTTCATTTATTTGATTTGTCACATTTTTATCACCATTCAGTTAAAGCTGTTTTCTAATTTTCACTTTTATTCATTCCTTGCCCTGTGCCTTCTGCATTAGGCCATCCTTGTGGTGTCTTTAGATGCTCTCAGCATCACACTTAGTACTTACTCAGAGCTCCCACTACAGCCATCAAATTCATCAGTGCCCTGCAGTTCCACTGTCTGCAGCCAATGTCCAGAGATTATAGCTTCTCAACCACTTCTAGGCTCAGGGGGGTGTGGGACTTCACTTCTACAAGGGTTACTGAAGCAGTCAAATGAAGATCCCCTGAAGTTTAGGAAATAATTTTCTGTACCATTAATTTTGATCTGCAGGCAATAGGAGCTAGGGAACAGCCAGAACAAATCAGATTTTTGTACAGCCTATCAGTAGACTTCCACATACCAAATGTCTGGGTTCTTTGTGGCTTGGTAAGCAGAGATCAATAATTTTCAAATCTACAACTTCTATGTTTTGAAGTGGTTTATACTTTCTTACCAAACTTGATTATTACTTCCTTAACTATGGTTAGAATAATTATTTAAAACTGTCAAAGTTATTAAACTTAGTTATTTGAAAGCATAATGTGAATTTTACATATTTATTTTAATTGTCCATTACTTCTGTTGATTTCTACCAACGTTGTCTTGTCTTTTTGTTTGTTTGTTTGTTTCTGGTTATTTTAATTGAGTTTCAAACATTCTCTATGAAAAATCAATTTAATAATTTTTTATCTGGGTTGTTATCTTTCTCACAAACAATTTGCATTTGCTGCTGGCATGTAGTTAGGAGGACTAGTGATCTTATATCATCCTAATCTCCATCACAGAAACCAAGACAAAATGAAGGGAGAATTTACTCCAATGTGTAGGGAGGAATAGTGTTCCAGGGCTTAATCAAAAGCAATGGTGGTGGGTGTGACCTGGACTCATCTTTCTTGTTAGGGCTTAGAATCCAACAGTTTTGTACTAAATTGATGAGGTTTTCAAAAACTCTGCTTGATTCTTCATCATCTCAGAGGCTTCTTCTAGAATTGCCTAATATCTGTACCAAAAAAAAATTGTTCCCAATTTTAAATTTTCTACTCTGAATTTCCTTTTTTCCCGAATTTTGAATAATTCTTGGCTGCCTTTATATCTCTGATACCTTAAATATTTTTAAACACTTTTTCCAGTTTTTCTAAATTTTCTCAGTAGAAGAAATGGTCTCTGTAACTTTTTCTACCATATTGGAAGCATTATTGGAAGCAGATGTCCACATGTGGAATTTGATAATTTAATAAGTGTAACAGGAAAATTATTGTAGGTGATGTATGTATTAAAACCCAAAGTCACTGGATAGGTTACATCTTAGAGAGACTAACTATGACAAATATATGCCTTGCTATTTCTGTCTTCAGGGGAAGAGTTATTGGTGTCTGGGAACAGCTTTTGATGATATTAAGGCTGACCTAGACAAATTTATTTTCAGTCAAATCATTTGCAAGTCATGATATTTTAATTTTTAGTTTTTAATTTCTATATCTATTCTTTTCCTCATCTCACTGTGTTACCTAGTATTTCTAAAACAATATTTCTATCGTTTATATCCATATCCAGACCACAGAGAGAATAGTTCTAATGTTCCACCTCTAAGTATGTGCTGAATTTTGGTGATAAATGTTTTTATCATATAGTTAAGGAAATAAAGAGGAATCAGAACTTAGGGAAGTGGAACTGTCGTTCCAGTGCCCCACATTACCATGGCCTTGTGACTTAGTTCACAGTCTCTTAGTGGTAATGTGATTGACGCAGCCAAGCTTAGTGATAAGTTTTCCAGCAAGTGTTCAGTGGTCTAATGCCAGTGAGATTACTGTGTACTCCCAACAAAGGTGGTCAATGATCATATTATCAGAAAGTGACGATCAGCATATCTGGACTAAACACACTTTAGAAAGACTATCAAAGAAGAAACAGAAGATTCTAATCTCCTTTCTTCTCTCTCTTTTGTGAAGTTCCCATACTATTGCATGTTGAAAAGTAACATAATTTTTAGAATTATATTGGAGGTTTTGGCATTATTTATAATAAAATATTTTTCTTGCCCACAGGATGAATTTCAAAATTCTAAAATTTACCTTTGACCTTCTATAACTTCCATTATTTGTAATTTGACTAAGCAACATTGCAATTCTAAAAGACATTTACTGAGCGGAACTATGATCTAACTCTTTCACTTAATTTTTTTCTGTTTGTCCTTTAGAGTCAAAAACATGGGAATCATCATGTCCTTTGTTTTTTAATCTGCCACAATGAGTCTGATCTATTGAGTATCGTTAAGTGATAACATGAAACTCAATACCTTGTAATTTCACAAGTTCATACTCCATTTGTGGAAATTAATCCTATTATCAAAAAAAAGATTTCCACATGCCTATCTACCTATGCAAATTCAAATATGCTTAAAGACACATCAAAATTATTTGATAGACAAGTATCCCATTTGTCTGTCAAATGTGGAAACTAGAAGGAAGAATTTTAAAAAGATGGTCTGAAAGTAAAAATACTATTAGAGACATGGAAGAAAGTCAGGACCTGGGGGATAGAGAGGAGAGTGAGGGAGGGTGGAGTGAGGGTGGCATGATATGTGCACCTAAGGAAGTGTCACAATGAAACCAATTAATCTGTACAATTAATATGTGTCCATAATTATAATAATAAAAATAAAGAAATTACAACATACATTTTCCATTAAATTCTTTTTTGTTGTTGCTCAGGCCACATGTGAGCAAGAAGAAAATTTTATAGAAATGACCATCAAGAAGTTCCAGCCTTGTAATGGGAATTGAGCCTTTGCTCACAGGATTTAGATCCCTGAAATGTTTTTGGTCCTCAGTAATATAATCTAAAATGTGTTGTCCATATTCCCCTCAAAATTATTTTCCTTGAGGAAAAAATCATGTTTTTATCCTTAACCCTTCTTAAGACATGTACTTATACATAATTGTGCTCAAAATTTGTTTGAAAAAAATTAAAAGTCTCATTGAAACCAATGAGATAAAAATACTTCAATAATTTTATTAAACTCCACAGAAAAACATAGGATTAAAGAAAAGAAAGTTCTATACACCACTACTCTACTTCTGTAGAGTTTACTTTCATTACACATAATACTCCAGATATGAATTTTGAAATGACTTTTATTGACTAGACAAAGTAGAATATTTCAGAGAGTAAAATGCAGAATTACAGAATGCACATTTACACCCTCTTTAATGCACTACCCTTTTTAAAATCAGGATTGACATTCAATCTTTCACCCACAGCATTCTGGAGAAATGAACTACAGTAGTCTTCCTCATCGACCCAAGTTTTACTTTGTGTAGTTCAGATAACCACTATCAACTTTGATCAAAAAATATTAAATAGGAAATTTCAGAAATAAAAAATTTACAAGTTTTAAATTGAGTGCTGTTCTGAGTAGAATGAATCAATCTTTATTCTAGTGTATACACTTTCATCCTACTAGTCCATTTGTCAATAGTCATGTTGGTTCTCAGATCTATTAACTCAGTATCATAGTGCTTGTGTTCAAGTAACCTTTATTCTAATTAATAATGGACCCAAATCTCAACAGTAGTGATATTGTCAATTCAGATATGCCAAACAGAAGACTTAAAGTGCTTATTTTAAAGGAAAAGGTGAAAGGTCTAAAGTTCTATTAAGAAAAGAAAAATCATATGCCTATGTTGCTATAATCCACTGTGAGAACAAATCTCTTTTCCATGATAATGTGAAGAAGGAAAAAGATGCTCATGCTAGTTTTGCTGTCACATTTCAAAGTATAAATGTTATGACCACGATGATTGATAAATGCTTAGTTATTCACATGATTTCACCAGGAAAGCATCATATCATCTCACATCACAAAAAGAAAAAGCATAGTACAATAAGATCCTTGAGAGACACAGAGAAAGAACACGTTCACATCACTTTTATTATTGCATAAGATTATAATAATTCTTCTGGTTTATTATTAGTTATTATTGTTAATCTCTTACTGTGCCTAAAATATAAATCATAGGCACATATCTTTAGGGGAAATATATATATATATTTTTTTTTTGGGGGGGGATCCACTTTCAGGCATCCACAGGGGGTCTTGGAATGCATCCTCTGAGAATAAGAGGGGACTATTATACACACTCTTTTTAGGTGAGAAAAACTGTTGAGAAAATTGCATACGTGAATTATATACTATTTCAGGGGATAAAAGTTGTAGAAAAGTAACTGCTAATGATCAGTGAAATTCATTTGCAGTTTCCATTTGCTAATGAGCATTATGCCAGACTATTCATTCAACTTTTTATTTCTTTTTTAAAAAAATTCTATGTGTTATTTTTAGTTATACATGACACCGGAATGTATTTTGGCATATTATAAATAACTGGAGTATAACTTCCCATTTTTGTGGTTGCACATGATGTGGAGTTACACTGGTCGTGTATTCATATATGAACATAGGAAAGTTATGTCCGATTCATTCTACTGTCTTTCCCATTCCCATTCCCCCTCCCTTCACTCTCACTATTCCTCCCTCTCCAATCCGGTGAACTCCCACCCCTGACTGTTATGAGAGAGATGATGACAGCTTTTTTGTGGTACATTTTTCCACTTAACAAAATTTCTGGGCAATGTCTATTATTATGTGATCCCATGGCTGAATTATGGGTCCCACAATACTGAGCATAAACATTCCAAGATTCCATGCAGCCATTAAGCACAAGAGGCTTACCTGTTGCCCCCAAAACTTCTGGGAGGTACCAGTATTGAAGGAAGTTGGAGGAATAGTCACAGATCTGTGTGTAAACAGCCCCTTGGATAGTGTCATCACACCTGGACTGTCTGCAATGGGTTGAAGGGTATCACCCAAAATCCACAAGTTAATGTCCTAATGCTCATCTTCGAAGAGGTAATTAAGTTAAAATGAGGTATTTAGTGTGAGAGCTAATCCAACAGGACTGACAATCTTGTAAGAAGAGATTTGGTTCCAGATACACACAGAAGAAGAGCTGGTGAAGACCCAGAACAAAAGGGCTGCCTGCCAGCCTGAGAGAGAGTCCCTCAAAGAAACCAGCCTGGAATACCTTGTTCCTGGCTTCATAGCCTCTAGAATAAGTCCGTTTCTGTGTTTAAATCAACCAGTGTGTAGTGCTTTGTTATGGAAGCCCCAGCAGAAGACAAGGAAAGAATGGTTATTTGAAAAGAAAGGAGCGTTGAGTATGAAAGAGAAGATGATTAGCGACTGACACTCCTCACGGAGATCTAGAACTCAGCAAGTTAGAAGAATCAAGTTCATGTGGTAAGAACACACACAACACACTGACACCCATGTCGTATGTAAACCATTTATTACTTATTACAACAAACATCTTTATGATGGTTTAACTTTTCTATGTCTTGTTTTCCTGGCTGACAAAAATCACTGTATTTCCCCAATTTTGAAAAGTTTTACTCATTCCACACATTTTATTTCATCATAAACACATAATTCTGAAAATATCCTTAGCTTCCTTCCACTTAATGCTTATATTTATTCTGTAAATACACTTACAGTTGATGAACTACCCTTTAAAATTTCTCCACTTAAAATAAGCTTTATGGCTTTTCTAAACCAAGGGTAAAAGAAAGCATAAATTAAAGGGTTCATGGCTGAGTTATAATAAGCACACCAACAGCAAATTTCATAAATGTAGGCAGGGGTGATAAAGCCCATAAAGGCATCAATCAATGTATCAATTGTGTATGGTAACCATGAGATTAGAAATGCCACCACAGTGACCCCCAGGGTTTTGGCTGCTTTTCTCTCTCTCCTGGCCACTCTGGCTTTGTAACTCTCTGAAGATAGTTCTGTTTCACTACAACCCACAGTGGTTTCAATCTTGATAGCTTGTTGTTTAGCTACCACAAAAATCTTACTATAAAGAATGACCATAACAAGGGTGGGTATGAAGAATAACAGAAAATCTATCAAAACCCAATCTTGATTGACAACAATTTGACAGCCACCTACACAGTTAAGTGCACTTACTAAATGTTCCATACCATCGTCACTGATACCGGTGAACACGGCACCGCTGTACACCAGGGGCAGGATCCAGGAAATGCAGATGCAAATCCCTGACACGGACACTGTGAACTTGGTGGGATAGACCAGAGGGTCAGTAACAGCAATGTACCTGTCGATGGAGATGAAGCACAGGTGGAAGAGAGAAGAGTAGCAAAACGCCGCATCACAGCAACTGTGAAAGGTACAAAATTTGGTTCCGAAGTACCAGCAGCTCTCCACCGACCTGACCATGCTGAAGGGCATCACAGTCACTCCCACCAAAAAGTCAGCACAGGCCAGGGAGGCGATGAGAAAATTGGCTGGAGAGTGCAGCTGCTTGAAGTGGAGAACGGAAGTCATCACCAGGAAGTTTCCCAGCACAGCGAGCACAGCCCCACAGCCAAACACAGAGTACAGAATCACCCTGGCGCCTGGAGAGTAGGGAGTTTTAACACAAGATCCATTTACATTCTCATAGCAAAGCTGCAAAAGGGGTTGGGAAAAGTCGCTGGCCATGGTTCTGCGGTTTGATGCTTGTGGTATTTCTGTCCTTTGGTAAGAAATATTAATTTTGAGTTCTGAAAATTAAAAAAACAATCAAACTGCATATCTGAGCAGCTGCTTGGAAATCTTGCCTCAGAGTGTATCATTTTTTCATTTGAATTATGAAGAAAATGAAAACAAATTTTAAAACTCAGAAAACCATTCTGTTTTTAATCATAGTTATTTCTGTATAAACTTCATAGTTAACCCCAAATCTACTCTGAATTTTCATCAGCCTAGGAATCACATTATGTGAATAATTGAAGAAAATTTACTTAAATACCTGGTTCTTTACATCTGTGAAGCTCTTCCTTGCAAAGGATAATTACATATAATTACATATTTGAGAAGTCACCTTTTAATAGACTTCTACCTCCCAGGATGTTTTAGGAAATGAGCCAATCAGGTTCACTCATCCTAAATCCCCCACAAGAAATCCCTACAGTGGAAGGTGTGAATCATGAAAGGAAACTTACTTTTGATGATTGTAATTAATAAGTTCTTCTATAAAACATGTTTCAATTGCTCTACTACTTTCTAGAAACATTTTTGATTTTCATAACTAAGAGATTTCTTCAAATTCAACTGCCCCAACATAGCCCAATGTTTCACAATAATGCTACCTATTTCTTATTTGAAATACTGTCCATATAATTTGTAAGGCCACATGCAAAATAAAAATTAACAAGAGAAAGGACACTTTTTCAAAAATGTGAAAAAAAATTGTCATGAAAATCTCTGAAGTATAAGCCTTTTTCCTTTCTTTTACAGCCTCTTGGCCTGTCATGGTGTTTGATATTTGTTATGTAAGGTCCCATCTCCTTGAGTATAGAGTTTTTGTGGTGCCAGTACATACAATCACAGGTGTCTGAATGCCCTACCCTCAGCATGCATGTGACCCACCTACTCCTAGGTTTCCCTCCTGTCAGCTGCTGAGCCAATATACCACTGCCAGGATCAGGGCAAGAAAGATGGTTCCAGCATCTGTCCTGCTCACTGACCTAACCAAAGGCAGACAGGTGACTCCAAAAAACTGTAATCTCCACATCAGGCACTTGATACCTGAACTGAGGTGGTAAGAGATTTAGCCCTGCTAAGTTACCTATTAAAGTTTATGACTCTCCCAGCCTGGGTTGGGGACAGCAGCCTGTGCCTGGATCTGAGACTGCAGAGGGAACTCCTCACCACAACTTTCTCCATGTGGCGTCCAGACTCTGCAAAGGTGGGAATAGGGTGGCCAGGAATGGAGGAAGATTCAGGTGCTAGGGAGTGGAGAGGCAGGTTACCAAGAATCTATCAGAAAGGAGGGGATATTGTGTAAAGCAAGACCATGGGTAATTTGAGGTTTTAAGCATACTCTGTTGCTTACATACTCTGTTGTCTCTTTGGATTTCATTAAACAAAACACAAAATCGAAGAGAAAATTATTAAGAAGTTCAAGCTGGGTGTGATGGCACATACCTGTTATCCCAGCTACTCAGGAGGCAGGAGAATTGCAAGTTCAAAGCCAGCCTGGGCAACTTAGTATGATCCTATCTCAAAAGAAAAAGAAAGAGGATTGGCGGTGTAGCTCAGTGGCAGAGTTATTGCCCAGTGTTATGGTTTGGATGTGAGGTGACCCCCAAATGCTCACTTGTGAGACAATGCAGGAAGGCTCAGAGGAGAAATGATTGAGTTGTAAGAGTCTCAACCCAATCAGTGAAATAATCCCTGATGAGATTTATCGAAGTGATAGGGTGTGGCTGGAGGACATTAGAATTGGGGCAAGGCTGTGGGGTATACATTTTGTATCTCAAGGGTGAATACTCTCTCTGCTTCCTGATGTTGCAAGCTGCCATGCTCTTCCGCCATGATGTTCTGCCTCACCTCCAGCCCCGAGGAGTGGAGCTGGCCTTTTATGGACTAAGATCTCTGAATCCATGAGCCCTCAAATAAATCTTTCCTCCTCTACAATTGTACTGGTCAGATCATTTAGTCACAGAAGCGAAAACACTGACTAAAACACCCAGCATGTATGAGGTCCTGGGTTTAATACCCACTTAAAAAAATTAAGACAATAGCTATAGGTATCAAATCCCAATCACAGGGCTGTAAACCTCTGCACTAATCTCATAGCCATAGAATAACCCTGCCTACTTCACTTCAGATATTAGATTTTCTCTTTGTAATTGCAACTCAACAATGAAGCAAAGAATACTCTACATGGTGGTAACAGAAACACTGCCAGGCAGGAAGGTGTGGAGGCTGAAAGCCAGCCAGTTGTGACAATAACAGCCTTTGCTGACCCAGAGCCTAGCATGAGCACTATTATCAGGAACTTAGGGAGTTGGAGAGGAAAATTAAGGGATGAAGCTCTATAAAAGGATTTCACATCTGGGAAAAATAGTTACCTTTGATCCAACAGAACAGCTATCAAGTGGGAGGTGACAAAGACTTTTTTCCTCCACAGCAATGTCTTTCAATGTCTTTGAAAGCAGAATTATGATCTGCATTCTAGGATAAAGGTATTTAAAATATATTGGAATAAAACTATAACATGAAATATATTGGATATAAAGGCATAACATGAAAACAATCATTCAGTTAATTATCTACCAAATTCTTCCTGGTAATGCTATCTTACATTCTCTATAAATTATCCGACATAACTTGATCTCTCATTTAGTGACTGTATCCCCCTGTTTTCTGAAAATATGAAATTTAAAAACTGAAAGGATGCAGGGCTTCACCTTAGAGCTTCATGATGGCGACAGGAGACAAGGCTGATTTCCAGTTTTTAATGTGCCCAAAGAAAGATACAGCATGGAGAGAAAGAAAATCTTTTCAAGGGAAAAATGATGGGTTGAGTACACAACAATTAGAGGGGCATGAAACAGGAGTTCTTTAGTAGGTAGTATGTCCACTAAGTTTTCAGCTCAGGAAGGAAATTGGAACAGAGATAGTCAAGTGGGATTTCTTACGTTCTTGGACTTTTGAAACCATAGGAGTGAATGCAATTGCTTGGTGCACACCTGCCATAGCACCTAGGATGCATAAGACACTCGGTATTTGTTGACTGGAGTAGAGTGTGCACAGTGAGAACAGAAGGAATTGGAGGAGCACCAACTTCAGAGTTACACCTGACAAAGAAAGAGTAGTAAGAAATACACATGAAAAAACAGGAGATAGGCTCCATGGGATGAATGATGTTCCCAAAAGAGGGAATACCAAAGAGTGTCAAATGTACATATGTTAAGTTAAATAAGACTGGAGAACCATTGGTTACCATTAATGATTATATTACTAATGAGACAATAAAATTTTACTCATGGAAGGATGGAGACAGAATCTAAATGGCAAAATTGCAGTGAATTGAGAATGAAATGGGTATAGGTGGACAGGTGAAGGCAAGTATTATGGTCTGATATGAGGTGTCTCCCCAAAGCTCATTGTGTGACAATGCAAGAATGTAAAGAAGTGAAATGATTACATCAGGAGAGCTGTAACCCAATCAGTTAATTAATACACTTGAATGGATTAACTAGGTGGCAACTGTAAGCATGTAGAATGTGGCTGGAAGAAGTAGGTCAATGGGGGGCATGCTTTGAGGGTTTATATTTTGCCCTGGCACCCTGCTTACTCTCACTCCTCTCTGGTGTTTCTTCCTTTCTCTCTCTCTCTCTCTCTCTCTCTCTCTCTCTCTCTCTCTCTCTCCCCTCTTTCTGGCTGTCATGTCCTGAGCTGCTTGCCTCTGCCACGCCCTTCTGCCATGATGTTCTGCCTCACCTTGGGCCCAGAGTTATGAAGTAGCCTAACCTATCATAGACTGAACCACTGAAACCATGAATCAAAATTAGCTTTTCCTCTGCTATGTTGTTCTCATCAAGTTTTTTTGGTTACAGTGGAGCAAAACTGACTAGTTAGATAATGAAAAGAGACTGATACCGTTCAACTGTAAGAAGAAAATTACATAGTAGATAGCAGGAGACAAAGATTCAGAGCTTGCTGCTACTTTTATTTTGTTTTGATTGATTTACTTAATATTTTCTTTTGGGGTGATAAAAACTAGTGAGGAATGTGGAAGACTGAACTCTAATTGAAAATGTTTTACTTTCAAGCAGAAAATCATTCAGGCACAGATTTAGACTCTGGAAGATGATGTTTGAGGGAGGAGAAAAAGGGCAGTTTCTTAAAGTCACAGAGCCGGGAACTTCCTCTGTCCTATATTGGGAAAGTGAAGTCTCTGCGTGGTGCTGACGGCACTGAGAGTTGGGCTTACTGGTTAGGTGAACAAGGAATCCACAGGAGGTGTCTGAAGGCATATGTGGGGCAGTGGCCTTGGAACTGTGGCACTGTGTTGGTTTCCTATTGCTGCAGTAATAAATGACTGTGAATTTAGTGGCCTAACACAACACAGATGTCTTATAGTCTTACTCAACTGGAGGTCTGGAGGTTGGATATTCAAAATGGGTCTCATGGGACTCAAATCAAGGTGGCAACATTGCTGCAGTCCTGAGGGACAGCCTGTGTCCTGCCTTTCCTGGCTTCTTGGCATTCCATAACTTGTCATCTCTTCCTTCTCCAAAAGTCCAGCTGCCTACCAATCTTTAAGTCCCTCTGACTCTGACACTCTCTCCCCCTCACACATTTTTAATGACCCTTATGGTGCCACTGGACTCACCTGGACAATCTAGGATAATCTCCCTAAGATCCTCAATGTTGTCACATATGCACAGTCTCCTTTGCCATGTCAGGTAACATATTCACAGGTTCTGTAGACCAAGATGCATGGTGTTCTATGGGGCATTTCCTGGCTATCTCGAGGATCCATCTGCTTCTGCACTGACATGATGTGCACTCCATGGATAATGGTGTCCTGCCGCTCCTGCTGTATGCTCCTGCATCCAGATTGCTGCATCCCATCAGATATAGAAGTTAGAAAATTTTAGAAGGAGGAGAATATCTTATCACAAGAGAATTTGGGGGAAAAAAAGCCCCTCTATTTGCCTATCTTTTAAGACCAAAATCCCAGTTCAAATGAAAAAGTAAAGATTAGAAAATATATGCAACCAAGTAATAGGCTGTTTTTTTCTCTCTTCCACTTTTATTTCTCCAACAAGATAAAGATTTCATTAGGACTTTCAGTCCAGAAGGCCCAATTTGTTCATTTGCCAATCCCTGTACTTCAAATATATGGGAAGAGGAGGCACATGGGAAGGGAAAAATCTACTCCTCTTATGTGCAAGAAAATGAACAGACACAAATGTGAGCAGAACTAAAAACAAGGACATTTCAGTTTACAGGTTCAGAGATGACAATGAAATTCAGGGTTGTGGCTCCTTTAATGGGATCTAAAAGTGCCCTATAATTGAGATTCATTATGATATATTCAATGGACCTAGCATAATTTGGTAGTTTTCATTCCCCAGTACTTTTCCGTATCTTCTTGTTCCTCCATCTTGATCCCCTTCCTCTACTCTATTGGTCTGCCTTCTATTTTTCATGAGATCCTTTTTTAAATTCCTTTTCTCTTTTTCTACTGTAACTTCCACATATAAAAGAAAACATTTGAACCTTGACTTGCTGGGTCTGGCCTATTTCACTTAGCATAATGTTCTCCAGTTCCATTCATTTACCAGCAACTGACATAATTTCATTCTTTATGGCTGAATAAAACTCCATTGTGTATTTTACACAACTTTTTTCTTTATTCATCCATCTGTTGATGAGCACCTAGATGGGTTGTACAACTTGGCTATTGTGAATTGTGCTGCTGTAAACATTGGTATGCGTGTATCGCTATACTATGCTAACTTTAGTTCTTTTGGATAAATGCCAAGGAGTGGGATAGCTGGGTCAAATGGTGGTTCCATTATTAGTTTTCTGAGGAATCTCCATACTGCTTTCCAAAATGGTTTTACCAATTTGCAGCCCTACCACATCCTAACCAGAAATTATTGTTATCTGTGTTCTTGATGATTGCCATTCTAACTGGAAGTGAATTCCAATGATGTATGTAATTATAAAACACTAATAAAAATACTAACAATAGTATGGAGATATGTAGAAGAGAGCAAGCAGATTATGGAGAGAAAGGAGGGAAGGGAAAGGAAAGGAAAGGTACTGGGGAAAGAGATTGATAAAATCATGTTATGTGCATGTTTAAATATGACATAATGAATCTCACTGCAATGCACAATTATGATGCACCAATAAAAATTTAAGATAAAATAAAAAATTAAAATACCCTATGCAGGCAGGAAATAGTACATGGCAACTGTGTACAGTCAGGGCGTGATGCTCCTCACCTCATGGCACATGTAAAATGATTGTGCCTCACAGGCACAAGGCCCTGGGTTCAATTCCCAGCACCATGAAAACAAACAAACAAACAAAAGGATTCTAAAGCCATAGGACTTGGCCCCAACTCCACTTAGGAATTTGGCTTTCAGAAACATCTAGAGACATATAAGGACACATATATACCACCACAATCAGGAACTGGGCTGAGCTGCCCCATGACTGAATTGTGTATCAGTGACATTTCCAATATGACAGCAAAAGAAGAGCCTAAAGCACTATTGTAAAGTATGATTATGATTTGGGAACATTCGTGGTGGGAAGGAGATAATTTTGAAACTATCAGGCATCAAATGTGTTCTCCATGTGGAGAGAGAATAAAATAAAAATAAAATAAATTCATCAATTTAAAATAACAATGCACAATAAAATTTCAAAGCACATGAAGAAATATAAAACTGATAAAGAATTAAATCATGTCCTGTGCAGGAAAACGGATGGAACTAGAGGACATCTTGTTAAGTGAAATAAGTTAGACACAGAAAGTCAAGTATTGCATATTTTCTCTGTCAGTGCTACAATGTTTCATGTATCTCTCATCCTCCTCAGATCTGAGAGCAACCACAGCACGTGCTAGTGGTAAAGGCAAGAGTTTCAAGAAAGCAGACATAAACAATAAGACCTCATAAGATGTGGGCTCAGAACCTGCATGCTATTGTTCTCACTCTTCACTTGGGAAGCTGCAGAGTTGCATGACAAAGAGCATAATTACAGGAAGGGGTGAAGAATCCAAAAATTAAAGCAACTACAAAGTATTAAGGAATGTGTCATTTCCTATAGTATACCCTGGAAGAGTAGCAAGCAATGAATGTTGCCCACCTTGCTTGTCACCTGTAGAAAAGACATCACACTGCCAGATCCTGCCTGCTCATTGGGCAACATCAGAAGAGACACAGTAAAGCTGACTGTGGACTGAGTCTTCTTGCCAAAGAGCAGTGGCCAAATTCGACTGCCCTGAGTAGGGAGTGGATCAGTATCTCCTGGTATACCCATTTGCAGCACATCATGATGCCACTGGTTGAAAAACTCTGCCTTACGTAGCTAACAGCCTGATGACCCATCAGATTGGGACCAACATTTTCAATAAGCTCTATATTTTCTCAGTCCATATCTGTTGTCAGCCTTGATATGATGTATTACCACCCTCAAAATGATGCTATGATTTGCTGTGTCTTTGTGGCATACTCAGAGAGACACTGCTAGAATTGCTCAGATCCCTCTTCAAGAAAGGGGTCTGAATTGCTTAGGCATCCTAGTTTAAATCATATTGATTTGGTACATGGATGATATATTTACCAGGCAGTTTGAGTAAGTGGTATCTGGCACATAGGAGGCCTTGGTAAGATGTGTGCTTACTAGTAGTTTAGAAATAAGCCATATGAAGATTCAGGGGTCATCAGTTTTAATAAAGTAGTCAAAGATGTCCCATCCAAACTAAAGGACAAATGATAAGATCTTGTATCACCTCCAGCAAAGAAAGAAACACAATGTCTAGTAGACCTCTTTAGGATCTAGAAGGGGCATATTCCATACTTAGGACTACCACTCTGTACTGGGGATGTAGTTCAGTGATAGAGTGCTTGCCTATCATGAACAAGACTCTGGGATCAATCCCCAGAAATAGGAAAATTAAAACAAAGAATACCACTCTGTTCCATACACTGGGTAACAACATTGTCTGCCAGATTTGTGTGGGATCTACAGCAGGATATGACCCTTCAGTGAGATGGGACTACAGTATAATAGCTATGAAAATTAACAACTTTGTGGCGCTACATGTGCTGGTTACAGAAAAAGTTGCAGTGTAGATGTTATGGGAGACTCCACTGGAAAAACACGATGCAATCCTCTGGAGTTCCAGAACAGGGCCAGACTATTTCCAGTGGAGGATAAAACACATTTTTTTTTTTTTTTTTTTTTTTTGGAACCAGGGATTGAACTCAGGGGCACTTGGCCACTGAGCCACATCCCCAGCCCTATTTTGTATTTTATTTAGAGACAGGGTCTCACTGAGTTGCTTAGGGCCTCGCTAAGTTGCTGAGGCTGGCTTTGAACTTGCGATCCTCCTGCCTCAGCCTCCCAAGTGCTGGGATTACAGGTGTGCGCCACCGTGCCCGGATGATATATTATCATTGATATGTGTTTTTGGATTTATTCTCTATCATGGAGATGCAGTTACTCCTTCTCTATGAAGGATTTACCTCCGAACTCATATCATTGTCTGAATCAGTCAGGAGACTCTTCAATAGAACCCTGCAGCTTCTCCTTAGCTCTAATTTCTTATTATAAAAGAATATATTCTCCAACATTGTGTACAATACTCAAACTGTCCATTTGGCTAACAGAATTATGTGACTTCTGAAAAGCAATCTTAACAAAGGTATGTTTTGAAAGTTTCTCAAATAAAACATTCTTATAAAAGTCTTTACCCTGAGAATATTTATAAGACATGAAACAAAGACTATGTAGTAGTGGTTTGTTTATTGGCACTTTGGTCTTCAAAATTTATGGCTTTGTTTTCCATCATGGTCATTGATATATCAAAACCTCAAAGAAAATGTTCCATTATCATCTCTACTTTATGGGTGAGCAACTAAAATATACAAAGGGTAGGTAATTTACCAAGGTGGAAGCTAGTAGATGGTGGAGGGGACTCAAACCCAGGCAGCTCCCGTTTGGACTGTCACTCTGGACTTTTCTATCATGCACAGCCCTTGCAGATAAAAGAAGGTTTAGTTTTTCAAAAATAAACTTGCCAGATACAATTCTCAAGGTAAATCTCTGGGGGCCCCTTCTGTATTCACACTTCAAATAAGGAGACCCAACACTTAAAAAGTTTACGTGATCTGACACTTTTTCTTAGCTAAGTAAAAAATTACATTAAACAATGTAGTAGGCTAAAGCTGGTCTTTCTCCAAATACTATTAAATATTTTCTACTTTAGAAAACCAAATAAAGAAGATAGTAGTAGAGTTTCTTTAAATGTAAAAATCTGATACACCATTATTTGACAGGTGAAAATAAAGAAGAACAGATAATTAATTTAATTTTGAAATCCTTATAGACTTAAAAAGTACAAGGCACTGTGTTAGGTATTAAAATAATGAACAAAGATTTTCTGGAAATAAAAAATAGAACAATAAAGTATTTTCAGTCAACCTCAAATTATGACTTATAAAGTACAGAAATGTATCTGTCTATAGGTGAAAATGTTTCAAAATTATTGCTTAAAATGTTTCAAAATTGTTGCTTATGTACTATAACATAATTAATTTTTTAAATTTAATAAATGGAGAGGGGAGGTAATGAGGAAATGTAGGTCAAAGGATACAAAGAAGCAAAATCATAATATAAACAAGTCTAGATACCCAGTGTGCATGGGGAGGACATTCATCAAATTCTATTAGGTACTTCTGATAAATTAGTAGATTTTAGCAGTTCTTCTAACAGCAAAGTAGCTATGTGACATAATTTATATCACTTCAGTAACAATTCCACTAGCTTATATATCCCATGTCATCATTCATTAACTTCAAATATACACAATAAAATTTATTTTAAAATAAATCATAAAAATAAAAGGAAAAAAGTACTGTAAATGAATGAATATTTTAGGTATTCATGGCATAATGGCTTCATTTAATGCGCATGTCAAATAATTTGATTTTTAAATTAATATTACTAATGTGTCTCTGTTTTTTTATTTCAAATGCAAAGCAGAAAGTCATTCTTTAAGACTGACCTTTAAATGGACTGCATTGGGTCAACAATGAAAAATGAGATATAATTCAAAGGCATGAGAGTTGAATAAAAACAAGTACAGTATGTGGACAGGTTGTAAAAACATCATGAGCTCATAAAATCCAGTTAAGCATCTACTAGGTCATCAGTAATAAATGAACTCTGTTACAGTAATACCCAATCAGGAGTGGGACTGGGGAATGAAAGTGACCAATTTATATTGTTAAATTGTGTGTACAAATTTGTAATGACACACCCCACTGTAGTGCATAATTGTATTCACCAACAAAAATAATGATATTTCGAAACAAACAAACAAAAAATAGTAATGCCCAACCACCTTGGTAGCTCTCTGAGAGAACCTAGATGTTAATGATAGTCTATGGTCCACCATGGTCTATGGTGTTTTCTTTGTTTCTTTTTGTATGTTTGTTTTTCACTATGCTGGGGTTGGCACCCAGGGCCTCACACATGCTAAGTAAACACTCCACCACTGAGCTAACCCCCAGCCCCCATGCTGTCCTTAGAACTTGTCATTAATGGGTTATTCACAGTCCTCCCACTAAATAATTGGTAAAGTTGTCCTAATTTGACTAAAACCAGGGCAAACTATAGTAATTACTCTGTAACCCTGAGCTCTTAATTTCAAAATTTATAGAAATATACAGAGTTCCACATAATGTAGTAAGTAGTTGTTCTTTTAGAACCAACTAATTGATAAAACACACGTGGACAAAAACTATTATGAATTAAGAAAGGCTTTAAATAGATTTATGAATCATATTGTATTGGTGTAGAATACATTTCCATTCTAATCTTTCTTGCTTATTTTTGTGCTGTTCTTGTATTGTATTTTTAATAATAGTACATATATTTGAGAGGCATGGCATTTCTACAGCTACACCCGGGCATAAGTGGATGAATTACTTCTTTGCAACCATTCTGCAACCTCCCATTGGCTGAAGCAAACAATTTGGCAACCAAAAGCTCCCCAAGATTGAGATACCTCACTCAGCAATTTGTCTCAAGATCAGATGTTATTTTGCAGAGTCTTGCAGAGTGAATTTGCCTTCTATCTTCAGTGTGTCCAAAGCTGTGCAGTAACTGGGTACACAGCTGGCAAAGACGTTTACAGCTCATTTGTATGAATAAATGAGGTACAGAAGAGAGGAGTGCTGCTATGCTAATAGTCCAGCTCAGTTTGAGGGAAACAGACAAGGACTTTTGATCAAGACTTCCTTTATAATTAAAACTAACATCCTACAACTATACATGCATACCAATGTTTATATCAGAGAAACTCAAAATTACCAAGTTATGGAACCAGCCTAGGTGTCCATCAACAGACAAATGGATAAAGAAAATGTGGTATATATTCACAATGAAGTATTATTAGCCGCAAAGAACAAAATTATGTCATTTTCAAGGAAAATGATGGAACTGGAGAGAGTCCTGTTAAGCTTAATAAGCCAGACCACAGAGTCAAGGTCCTATTTTTAATCTCATATGTAGAAGCTAGAGAGACAAAAGGAAAGAAAGGGATCTCATGAAAATATAAGGGAGACTAGTAGGGTAGAGGAGGAAGATTAAGGAGAGAGAGAAGGGAAGGACAAGGTGAAGTACTAGGGACAAACTGATCAAATTATGTTATGTGCATGTGTGAATACGTCACCATGAATCCCACTTCTATGCACCATTATTATGCACTAATAAAAAACTAAAAAAAGGACTTCCTTGATGAATGGCTACAAGAACAGCACAAAAATAAGCAAGAAAGATTAGATTGGAAATGTATTCTACACCAACTAATGCTGATATGATCCTGAAAACATCACTGGTCAGGATTTATTTCTTCAGTCAGTTCATCTAAAAATTATATTCCACATTGTACAGGTGAATTCCTTCAGATTGCTTTCCCTATTACTTATAAGTTCCAGTGTAAGCTTGCATTCACATTGAAGGAAGGAACACATATCTGTCCAAGACATTACTGACTCAAGGGCACAAAAGCTTTGAGCTGCTTAAGAAACAAGAATAAAGGTCTATAACTGTGAGCATTTCAAAGTTGGTCAGTGCACCTGTCCCTGGATTTTATGAATCACAACAGGTATTCAGCTATGAAGATTTTTATCTTCCTTTTGTCCTCTTTTACCTTTGACATTTTTTCTCTAAAATATTCTCAGCTCTATTTAAAAGGCATTAGTAGACAAATATGAAACAGTATAATCTTGTATAAAGCATTTTCAGTTTGGTTCATCTGTAAAATATGTAGCATTAAATGTCTCTATAACTATTAACTTAGTTACCTTTTCCTTTAATTTCATAAATTAAGCTTGTTACAAAATGGTCTGTGAAAATCAGCTATTAAACAAAGGTTTAAGCAACAATGTAGAGACTTAAGATTTGAGGCAGTGATTCAAAGACTTGAGAAGGAAAAATCATTGAATTATTAGTTTTCTTTTTCAATATTTTTCTGTATCTTGAAACATATATGTTTCTCATCAAAATGAACTAAAATTCATTCTGATCAGGAGATGTATATCTAATGAGACAATTGGAACTATTCCTAGAGTGTATGATACCAGTTTGAGCTTTTGCTATCTCAAAACAATCCATGGTTATATTTGGTTCACTTCGTTTTATATGTTTCAAATGTCAAATACAGTGCCTAGTTCAAAGTAAGAACTCAAAGGTGAAAACATGCTCATTTAAATTGACCTTTTCAATATAATTCAAATGACTAAAAAAGAAGAAATGAGACCATCTTTTTATTCATATGCATATTTTATAATAATAAATAATGTTCTCCAAAAATAGTATGTTCAATCATAGTAATCACTAAACATGTTCTTTCAGTATCTATGAAATGAGAGGAAGAGATGCCAACATCCAAAAACACAAATGCTTTTCAGAGGATCTTCAGTCACTAGAAAGTTCTACATTCCAGTTCTCCATAAAGTTCTTTTAAAAGTCTCATGTTCTATTGACCAAGCTATCTGGGCACTGACTACAAAGTCCTTTAGATTAAAAAGTGTTTCAAGAATTTATAAACTTGTGTTTATTTATCATGCAAGATAGGGTCGAAAGAGAGTTTTGTTCCCAGAAAATCTAACTTCTAAGTTAAGCAAGAAGTTCAGTTGAGTATTTTGGACAACTCAACACTGATCATGCAAAGGGGAAAAATTACAATGCTTCCAACTATTTGAAGGAACAGGTAGGAATTTCAGAGAAGAAGTGGAAAACAGAAATCAAAAATACTAAATTGAAAGAAACCAACAATCCTATTCATCTGTCACTAAATTCTACTTGAAGATGACAAACGCCTTAGAACAACTGTTGAATGTAAGACCCTCCTACTTGTCAATGATTATGCTTGCCTCTCAAGATCCAAGTATTTATTTTTGCACTTGACCTTAGCTTCAAGTTGTCTTCAAAATCCCCATGGCAATCTTTTCAGTCTACATCTGCTTCTCCAGAAAACAAGTTAGTTGTCGATGAATCACTTCTTAAGACTCTGCCACTTACAATCAGTTTTATTGCTTTCCTAAACCAGGGGTAAAAAAAAGCATATATCAAGGGGTTCATAGCTGAATTATAATAAACACACCACACTAATATCTCATAAACATAAGGGGGAGTTATGAAATTCAAATAAGCATCAATCACAGCATCAATAATGTAAGGTAGCCAAGAGACGAGAAAGGCTGCCATTGCGATCCCCAATGTTTTGGCAGCCTTTCTCTCTCTCCTTGCTACTCTTTCCTTGTAACTCTCTGAAGACGAATGAGCTTGGCTGCCTGTACTTTCTATCTTCCTAGCCTGATCCTTAGCCACCAAAAATATCTTACCATATATAAACACCATGGCAACAGTGGGTAGAAAGAATAGAAGAAAACAAAGCAGAACCCAATTTTGATTCAATGGAGCCTGACAGCCTCCTACACAGGTGAGAGCAACTACCAATTCCTCAATTCCTTCTTCATTGGCTCCAGTGTAAAAGATAGAAAAACTATATGTGAACGAAAAGAACCAAGAGAGAACAATGCATATCGCTGAAACCGTTATGGTGAACTTGGTTGGATAGGTCAGAGGATCGGTGACAGCAATATATCTATCAATAGAGATACAGCATAAGTGAAATAAAGAGGCAAAACAGAAAGATGCATCGAAACACGTGTGAAGCCTACAGTAGCTCTCCCCAAAGTACCAGCAGCTCTCCACAGACCTCACTGTGCTGAAGGGCATCACCGTCACTCCCACCAAGAAGTCAGCACAGGCCAGGGACGCGATCAGGAAGTTCGTGGGTGTGTGCAACTGTTTGAAGTGAAGGATGGCAACAATGACCAGTAAGTTTCCAAACACCGCCAGGACAGCCCCCAAACCCAGCACTGTGTACAGTATCATTCGAGGTCCCAGCGAATATGGGGTTTTAATGCAGGATCCATTCACATGCTCATAACAGAGTTCCACAGCTTCAGCTTGGGAGAAATCGCTTACCATTGCCTTCTTGCTTGAATTATTTTCAAGCTCCCAAATTCCTGATTTTTGCAACTTTAAACAAGAAAGAGATGACAATTTCCTGGGCTTCTGGGAGGGAAAAATATCTCTAGTTAAAACGAAAGCAATTTTATAACAATAGTTTTTGGCACATTAGCTATAACTTTTTGGCCTTTCTGAAAAGTATTGCTGAGGTTTTAATGCATTTAGAACAGGAACTTATTGCAGAAATCCATTAAAGATATGGTCAGATCATATTGCTAAATAAATCAGTGATGATACACTCAGTCTACCATCTATGCTGTAGAATTTAATTTGTGAATCATTAGAAAAGTCATTTTCTGCCTGTGTCACTTTACCTTTTGAAAAATCTCATCTGTAACCACCAGAGTTGAAAAATAATTAGGCCACCAAGCTCTGAGTTTTATTTCCTGAGCTAGCTCCCCTGAGTAGTCACTTCAACAGTAATGACAAACTAGATTTCATTTTTTTTTCAAGAAGGAAGAAATTACATCTCCTTCAAATTATAACTCAAAATCCCTACAGAATGGAGTGTGAAGACTGAGGAAGTGTTTACTCATTGCTTTAAACATACTTTGGGAATATATTTTTTAATTGCTTATATTTTTAGAATTTTGGATTATTTATTATTGTTTATGTATTTTTGGTTTGGACAGCTTGAACAGATTTGGAAAAAATTTTTTTATCAAATTGATATTAATCTAATCAGTGCTAAAGCATTTCCCAGGCTAATAGTTTTCAGTGTCCAAAATTAATAAGAATTTATTAAAATAAGCAATAACTCCTGTAGTACCTCATCTTTCAATCCTTAAAAAGCAATAACATTTTAAACCTACCACAGAGGAGTGGGCAACAACTAGGGTGGGAAGGAGTGGTGTTTTAATTTGGCCATGTCCCTGGTAGTGTAGATTCATGCTGTCATCCAAGGTTCAAATAGGGAAATAAGGGCCAAGGACCAAGCTGGTTTCTCTAGGCATTTGGTGGCTTTTTTTTTTTTTTTTTTTTTGGTATGTTTGTTTGTTTTTAACTAGGAGTATAATCTAAAGAAGGTTTGCAGAGTTCTCCTCCTGATCTGACAGATGAATAATTTTTACTTTATTTAACTATGAATAAGTGCAACCTTGCATCAGAATCTTTGAGCTAAAGACTGGACTACTTTTATTGCCATTTATCCATGCCATGTCTGGACTCTCCTGAAAGTTCAGTGTCCTTGGAAAAGTTATAGGTACAAACAGGTGTGCATGTCTTTATCTCTATCTGTATACTCTCTTGGTAATAAATTTCCATAGTCTGCAAGTTTTAAATGGTGTGTGTGTGTGTGTGTGTGTGTGTGTGTGTGTATGTTTAACACCCCTGGTATTGCAGGCTTCACTAGTCTGTGAATTTTAATTCAACTCATTTTGACTTGATATCCCAGCTCATGCTCAAGCCCTCACTGATATGATGGCTCTAATTTAAGTCTTCTCATTGCAGTGTCTGCAGGTTGCTCCTGGGGTTCCCCACATGGTGCACCTGTGTGTTTCCAAGTCCATGCATAGAACAAAACCACACTGGAGTCCACATATTCTCTTCTGCCCCAGCTTTACTGATGAGGTCCTCGACATTGATTGCTTTATTCTCAAGATGACTAAAGGGATCTCACCAATGCCACCATAGGAGGTGTTGTGCCTGAGACTTTGAGAGTCTGTGTAAAGGATACTGTCTCCACAAGCCGTGGAAATCCCCACTTCCTTAGCACCCAATAATAATGCTATTACCTAAAAGAGAGTGACTCCCTTCCTCAGTTCCTTATACTTGAGCAGTAAAAAAACAAAACAGATTTTGATCTCATCAAGTGTCCTAAAATTTGCCCTTTCATAGAAGCAAAGATAGTTGAGTAGAAATGAGCACTCCCAAGACCCACATTTTACTGTTTAATAGTTTTCACCAGTACAAGGAACTAGGGCTTCTCAAAGAAGTGATTTGACCCAGTGACAGGACAGAAAGAGAAGTACATGGAGAAACTAACCATTTTTATGTCTAAAACTTAGAAATATATTCTTCTAAATGTCAGAGCATTTCATAAGGACAGTATTGCCAGTGTGAATATGTAAATCTGGAATAATTTGAGTGCCAAAATAATTGTGCAGAATTTTAAAAATTATAAGCCATTGGAAAAATGGGATTCAATTAAGCTATACTAATTAGAGATAGATAGATGCCCCTTCTAAACATAGAATGGGAAGTTCCAACTAATACACATACAGAGTGGTAGATTTGGAGCATTATAATTTTGGAACTATCACATCAATATTGATTCAGGCACAAATCATCAATGAATATTAACTTTGACAAGAATCATGACTTTGGTGTGAAAATGATGGAATAAGACAGACATCATTACTCTGTATACATGCACATGTATGATTAATAAGAATGGTATGAATGTACATCATGCACAATCATAGAAATGAAAATTTTTACCCCATATATGTACAATGAATCAAAATGAAGTCTGTAAAAAGTAAAAAAAGTTTAAAAAAGAATCACATATTTGAATGTTAAAGCATTTCCCAGAGATTGTTTATTGGTTGCAGAAGTAAAATAGTAACTGCACAGTGGAGAAATAAGACAATACCTGGACTAGAAGGCCAAAATTAGCATCGCTAAGGAAGGGTAGATCCCCAAATATGCCTCTGGATAGGATGCCCCGAGAAGCACATAATATAATGAACATGTTATTCCAGGTAGGCAGGCATAGCCTAAATCTAGTCATGAAGAAATTTCGACAAACTGAAGTTAAGAAACATCCCATTTTTAGAAATGAGGGAATGGAAGACTAAGGAAATGCTCTTCAAATATGTCAATGTTATCAAAACTGAAGAACTTTTCCAGAATAAAGGACACTAAAGGCAAGACGACCAAAAGACATATGTGACCCTAGAACATTTCTGGACCAACTGACAACACCAGGATAGAAATGGTAGTTGGTGAAGGTATGGTACCAATGTTAAGTTATGGAAATATTTGGTTCAACTTACTGTCGGATGGTTCCAATAAAAAAGTTAAAAACAGATAAAAACAGATACAGAAAACAAATGTTCAAGCAAATGGAACAAAATTTTAATAGGGTAAATCTGGGTAAAAGGGAATTTTAAGTGTGCTTTGTGTGCCTTTGTGCATACTTCAGTAGGTTTAAAATTATTTCCAAATAAAAACTTCCTTTTCCAAGAAAACATTTTTAAAAAATCTGAGTCTTCAGTATCTCATCATCTTCCATTTATCTTCTTGTGCAAGCCACTCAACACAGCCACCTCATCCAAATAAAACCTTCCCATGAGCAGAAGTTCATGTTCTCTGCCTCATGAACCCCTCCTCTCCATCATCATTCTAAAGGCAAAAACTCTTAAGAGGCTGTCATGTTTCAGTATAACCTACAATTTACACTACACACTATATTACACTATATTCACATCTATATTTGTGTTTTTTCATGACTTTATGATTTCCCTGAAAACAAAACAAAAAAGACATAAAATTATAGTATAGTTCTATACTATTCAGTACTATTCTACTGATTTTCCTTCAAAAGTAAGACCTAGTATGTTCCAAAGTAGAATTGGTTCCCTATATTCTGAGAGAGAAAACAAATTGCATATTTTATTTGTTTTTTTATCAGACAATAGCAAATCCATCCAGTGAATTCAGGATTTCCAATTTACATAACAATTGTGCTTCGTAGGTACAGTAAGTGAATGCAATAATTGGTAAAGCAAGCATTAAAACAGAAAATTTGGGGAAATAAAGCATTTCTTAAAAAATAACTCCCTAACTTATCTTGTAAATCTCTATTTTCAAGTGTTGAATTTACTACCAAAGAAAACTGCTTGTTCAAATCTAAAACTCCAGTCAATGTTGGGAATAGATCTATGTTAAACAGATCTGTAACATATGTCAAGGTAAACAGTTTTCAAAATATATATGAGAGATTATGTTTTTGTTTTTGTTTTTAATTTCAGGGAGAAAATACCTTCCTTCTTCTCTAATATTCTTTGTCAGGGTCAGAAAAATAAGTCTACACTGAATCTAACTCTGCTCTCTTTCAGAATTATTCCATGCAAGGCGATGTCAACTATAGTTAATAATACCCTGGCTCTACGGCTAAATGACCTAAATATAAGTTCTGGCTCTGCCACCTATTCCAAGTAGTAACTTTATGTGAGTTTCCTTGCTGATATAATGCAGATAATAATGCCTATGATTTAGTATTTTGTGAGGATGATTCACATTAATAAATGCACTGATAAATGTAAATAAAGAATGTGAATGACAATCTGGTACAGAGTAAGTTTCTACAAATAACTGTTATTCTAAAGGACAGCATGCTGCTAAAAAAATACATTGATAATATATGCTAAAATAACACAGTTATCAGAAAGTAGGAGGTACCCCAGGTTCTTTGGTAGGTGCACTTATTACACAATCTACCTACCAATGAATGGTAAATTTGAAAATACAAGAATGTGTCAATTAAAGTCTAGGGGGACTTAGGAGTCCAAGACATATCAAAATACACCCCAAACTGTAAAGACAAATGACTTCAACTTGTGCCTACCACCAAAAAAGGCACAGCATTTCTTCTCTGCTGTATTGTCTCTCTGGTGTTGACAGCCTCTTGGGGTTTTCCTGATTACTTGATAATCAAGAAAGAACAATATATATCAAACCTGATTTATGGATATGCCCACACTCCCGCAAGACCACAGCTCTGGCATTATCCTCATACTCAGAGATTGTCCTGAAGATGTGGGGATGGGAAATTCTTCCAGAAAACAGAATTTTTAGTAGTGTGGTACATTTCAACCCACACTTTGCCTGAAATAAGAGGTCTTCAGGCATGGATTTGTACAGATGGCCTTTATTGATTTATCTGGATGATCAGAGACTTGGAAGGATCAGATGAAAGTACTGGTGACATGGAGCAATAACTGGGAGAACTGAGTTGCCACTTGGATAGGAGTTGAGTATATTTTGGATTATATAAGAAATTATGTGTAGTGAAAAATAAGCTCTTTTAAATGTAAGTATGGAGGGGGCGTAAATATGTTGTTTGTAAGGAACCTGTGTTAATTTGGGTACCCAATATCCAAATGTTCTTCCTGTGGGTGGAAAATACTAAGAGCAGGGACATCAGGACCCACATTATAATACTTAGCCTTCCTCTTGCATCTTTCCCTGACAATGTGTAAATCATGCAAGCAAGGAGCTGCTGAGAAGCTGCTGGCGTGATGCAAGCACAGAGTGAGCTAGAGATTCTTCACAGTAGCTGCAGTGATGCTGTCCCTAGTCCATGGTGCTGGAGTGGTGGAGCTAAGGTGAAAAATTCCTGTGCTGGTTTTCTAAGTAGATCACTCAGTGATGGTATCTTCACTTGGTTCCTCTCTGAACCTGGTTATCTTCCTGTGAATTGGAGGATCTTTCCTAAATCTTTCTAATGAGTTAAATTGCTGCCTTAAAACAATTGAAAGATGGATTTAATGATGTAAGTGAGAAATAAAGAAAATTCTAGGATGATTCCTTAGAGTCTGGCCTAGATAACCTGGTGGAGGAGAAAGTTTAGGAAGATGATGGAATGGGGAGAGGATTTCCAGTTGGAACATGCTGAAGTCAGGATGTCTTTGGGCAATCAAGTGGGGGCTGCCTAAAAAACAAATAGATGGGTCTATGTAGAGCTTGAGAAGATTAGAGAGACTGATTTGAAGGCCATAATCTTATAGGTCAAAACTAAATGCCTGGGAACTAAGAACATTAAGGAATTGATCATTTATTTTAAACCTACTATGTTTCAGGCATCTACTAAATGTTGCCATCAAACAAAATCACTTTTCTCAAGTCACACGTAAATGGATTAAAATGTTTACAATTCTACACTATGGCCTAAAAAATGTTGTGCAAGATTCTGGGTTTATTTTAAGAGACATGAGATGTGAAAGAAGTTAGGTATAATAATGGTTTGGGGATTTCTATCATTAGATTCTTTCTTGATCAAAATTTTATTTATACAGTATTCTCTAGCACATAGTTCAAATAATGTAGTGGGTTTTTTTGTTTTTTGTTTTTTGGGTTTTTTTTTTTTTTTTAACAATTTGAAAAGCTGTCACTTCCTGAAATGTTGAGAAGAAACCTTCAGCTAAGATTGTTTCTTTGACTAAAAAAGATCCCTGTGATAGAAGGTAAAAGTGCAAGGGGGTCAAAACCTACTACACAAGATATTTTTGGTATTTCTTTTATTGCTGTACTATAAGGAAGGCAGTATCTCCATTCTAATTTATGGTCCTTTCATTTTACTGTCCTCTGCTGTCCCTTAGTGGTCAATTTGAACAACACTGGGCTGAGTAAACAAGAGGACTCCAAACCTAAATAGGGAAGGCCTCTTTAAAATAAGCCTAACACTAAGCACTTTGAAAGTGTGCCAGCTGGCTGGTTTTCTCCTTTCCTAAGCACACTGCTATAAACATCACTCAAAAGAAGGTTCTGAGCTGTCAATTTCATTAGAGTCACATGAGGTGCTAAAGATTTCCTGGTCCTCTACTCAGAACTTCTCATCTCTAGGTCTGAAGGAAAACAAATGTGATTTCCAAATCAAGTACCCCGAATGAGTCTAGCATTCCACAGACCACTTTCGGGGAAACAGAGTCCCAGGAGAAGTAGCATATTCTAGGGGAAAGAGCTCTAAACTTGGAGTTAGACAAGTCACGTGGGTCCATTGCACTCACACTTGCTAAGCACCTTCTAGTCCAGTCATCTGTGCTAGGTGCTAAGAACACAGATAAAAGCGACAGTCCCTGGCTGAGTAAGTTCATAGTCTAGTTTGGGAGAGGCCAAGTAAATAATTGCAATGCCTTGAGATAAGTGCTCTAGAATGAAAGAGGCAGAGCACTTCTGGGAGGGGGAAGGGAGGGACCATGGGGAAGCCACATTGAAGACATTCATTACCAAACAAGCCAGTCAGAGAGACTCAGAATTGAGTTAGAACAAATGATGTTCAGGTTTCTAATTTGTGGAACCCTGCTCACATCCCCAAAGTCTCTAAGCTTCAATGTGTCATTTATATAAGGCTGTGAATTCATAATTGTTTGGCTGTTTCTAGTGTTCTTCTCTTTTACTTGATGGTGTGTCCGCAGCTTATAGTCATCACAGTGAGTGTGTAATAGATAAGATGTCATTTGCCAACTCCAAAGAGTGCTGTTTTATTGTCCTATTTGCCTATCTGATCCTTATATCTTATGCAGAGCAGTTTGCTCTCATCCACTAAAACAGGTTAAGATCTTAAGTGCTCATTAAATTTCAGACCCATCTACTGAACAGAAATCCATAATGCTTTTATGTTTCCTCTTGGCATTGACTATGGCACCTCATTTGAACCTGATAAACATCCAAAGGAAAATAACATGAAATAATGTGAGACCAGGGAAGAAGGGATCCACAGACAGAAAGAGATTGTTGGGGGGGAAGGGATAGAAAACAAAGAAAGGGACAGATGGGACCAGAGAAAGTGATTCCCCACCACTGCCACATTCATCTATCAGTATTTTTTGCCTTCACGGGCTAGCAACCTGAATGTCCTCTTTCTGTGGGGCTTCCTGAAGTAATGCCACCATCCATGTATGTTGCTTATATCTTTCCCTGAGTGCTTACCTGGTGGTAGGTACTCTTACAAATGGTTTTCATTCTTAACTGATTGAATGGTCATGACTGTGAGAGGTACTAGTATAATCTCTGCCTGACATGTGAAAGCAGAGGTGGACAGAATTTTAGTAATTTACTCAAATTTGGAGAAAAATTGGCAGAATTAAGATCCAAACCTTTTCTTCATCTTCTACACTTATTTGAAGGCAAGGATTTTTAATCCCATTTTTCTTCATTATCCTCAATTCAGTGACTTGTGAATAGTGAGACACCAAAAAATTATCAGTGATTTAAAGAAGGAAAGAGATAAATAACTTGAAGGAAGAGTGGTTTAGCAAGTTTTGAGGAGAATGTGAATTGATGTTAGTCATAACTAGGATTATTTCAGGCCAAGGCTCAGCTCGTTATCTCCTAAGCTTTAAGCTGTGGAGTAATTGATTAACTATTGCAGAAAGCATTTCCATATTTTCAGTATTTTCACCTTTAAGGATTAAATTAACCTCATCACAAATTGAATCCATGAAAATTGCTGCCTGTTCAAATGCAATGAATTAGTACCCCAGAGCCAACTACAGTACTGAGCTATGGTATTCCCACTCCACCCAACTCACTCACTTTCCATCTGTCTCTTATTTTCAAATAGGAGATTGTCTTGTATATTTCTTCCACGTATTTTATTAAAAGAAAAAATTCAAAGTTCTGATCTCTTTTTTTCTCTCTATACACAGACACATACACACACACACACGTGTATTTCAAAAATGGCATCATAATATATGTTTCACATTGTAATTGGATTTTCATATTTAATATATGGCAGACACATTTGGATATCAATAACATTAATCTAGTCATACTATTTGACTACATTTTTATTAAAATGTGCCGGATAATACGCAACTTCACATATTCCCTGATTTGGACCTCCATTGAGCCTGTAAGGTGTATTCATCTCAATTTCCCAAGTGAGGAAACTCAGGCCCAGAGAGGTTAAGTGAATTGCCTAAGATCACATTTATAAGCACTGGAACTGGGTTTGAACTCAGGCAGTCTGACTTGGAGAACACACTCTTAATTACCATGCTGTGTTGTGTTAATTTTGTTAATGACCACATGATATTCCACTATTACACATGTACAAATGTCCTTAATATATCTCCTTGGCAAATGTTTGTGTTGTTTCCAAATGTTGGTTATTTCAAACAATACTGTGGTATGTCATCTCCAGGCCTTTATTCAAGCATTTGGTCCCTACAATTTTCTAAAGGTGGAGTTGATGAGCTAAGAGTTAGTCTATTGCATTTATAAGTTTGCAGAAAGGCTATATCAATTTACACAGCTGTCACACAGTGAGAGTGTCCATTCCCAAACAACTATCCCTTGTCAACACTGAGTATTATCATTCTTTCTCATATTGCCATCTCCTAGGCTGACAATGCTAAATTTCACCTGAGTCTTCTTAGAAAATAGAAACAGTTCAAGAAATCCCCCCATGTTTTTGTGTCCCCAGAAATGATAATAGCAAAAAACCACCTTTCCTCTAATGACTTAGATAAGATTCACAGCACCCTCTTGTTTCCCTGTAACAAGGTCAAATACAGACCTTCCAAATTCTCTTTCTTTGCTGCATAAATGATTAACTGAACTTCTGGTCTCTTGGTCAGTATGAACTAAATGCTAATTAACAAAACTTCAGTGGTGACTGTCCCTGAATTCTGGTCTAACTTCAGCCCAAGTCAGCTAACAGCCAGCCCTTTCTTAGCCCTATCTGAGAATAGGGAGTTAGGGGTAAAATGTTCTCTGATCTAGGGGCTGGTCTTGTCACACCCATTCAGTCCACTTCTTCACACCTGTTTTTCTAGTCTTGTTTACTCCTCTTCATAAAAGGAAAGTCCTTTTGCCTAATCCACAATACACTTGCAGATTTTATGGTCAAAGTATTCTCCTTTTTGCCAGAGTCCCTTCCCCCACTGCAACAACTTTTCAATTAAGTACCTCCTTACTAAGTCTGGATTTGTCTTTTATTTGACAAGTCAAAATAATAGCAACAAAACAGCTTGTTTTGTTTGTATTTTGCTTTTTTTTGTTTTCTCTTGTTTGCTGTTCTAGTATGACCATTGGTTATGTTGGTTCATTCCTGTACAGTTTGTAAAACTCCCCAGATGTGCTCAGTCCCAGATGCCTCCAAGACTTCAGCCATTTTCCCAAGTGATCCCAGTTACCAAGGACATCGCCTTATGAACATTTTTGGGCCTTTGGCCTCCTGACACTGAGGCTAGTTTCCACAAACCTCCATCATGTGCTCTTAGTGTGAGTCATAGCAGCACCAACACGTATTTCCAAACCAGCCAGACCCATAAATGCCATGGCTTCTCTCCCACTATGCACAATTTTCTCTTTTGGGTCTGACTTTCCAGAAAACTGGGTAAAACAACCCATCTAAGTCTGAAGCTTTAGATGTGGATAAGCATTGTTCTCTTATAGTAAATATAACACTTAAAGTAGAGATTCACAAGATAAGAAAAATAAGGGAGTATTTAAATGTTTAAAATTCTTTATTTTTCAACATTTTGAAAGTGTAGGGAACTTAACGCCCCTTGGAATGCACTTGATTCATGAGAATCAATTAAGGAAAGGAGGCAACAGGTAAACACCTCTCCCTTCTCCCCTTTCCCTAACACCCCTCTAAATTTTGTCCTGAGGCACAGTGGTTCAATAAGGCTCCTCTGGAAGATGCCCAAGACACTAGTACCAAGTGATTAAGCCACGTTTTCTTAAACATATGCTACTGTGTATTTGCTCTTTTTTTTTGGTTTTATCTCCCTTTAGCCTTGATCATGCCATCCTAAGATTCCTGCAAAATGTTAGTATATAAAGTGTGCCTTACACTCTGTCTTCAGGAAACTTGGCCTAAGACTTATGTGAGTTGTTTATGCTGAGATTTTGATAATATTTCTAGTGTGGTGTTAGTTTTTCTAGAAGTAGAGACTAAACCAAGGAATAAGAGAATTTAGGAAGAACGCTCTCAGGATAAGGGGAGTAAGGAAAGTTCTATCTTGGGGGTGGGGATGGTAGAAGCTAAGGTGGTCTCGACTGGAGACCAGCTTCCCTGAGACCCACAGGGAAGCTCTGAAGCACAGGGGGCACCTCAGAATTAGTTCCACCATAAGTCCAGGGACTGATGTCAATTTGTCCTGATTAAGGGATTGATTTACCAAGAAGACACAACCATCCTAAATGTGTGAACACTATGCAAAAGAGCTTTAAAATGTGTGAGTCAAACTCCTGATGGAACTAGAAGGAAAAAGAAAAATTCAGTGACATCTGGAGACTTCATCTCTCCTCTCTCAGAATTGAAGAGATTCAGAAATAGAATTTAAGGCTAAAATAGATTTATTTTCCTGTATTTTAATTACTCTAAAAAAGTGAATGTCTTTAACAAAATAACAAAAATAGAAAATATAGTGTGTTCTTATAGCATATGTAAAAGTGAAATATGGATAATAATGGCACAGAGAACAAGGGGAAAGACACCAGAACACTCTGAAATAATGTCCTTATACATACATAATTTGAAGGGAGGTGCAGACTAATTTTAAAAGGAGGTATAAGTTGTTTTTAAAAGAAGTACGCATAATAGGTCAACAGTGAAGATAAAATAAAATCATTTAAAAATTCTTAAGCTCAGGAAAGGAAGAAAAAGGAAAAATAAAGAAAAATGGAACAAATAGACAATTAGCAGGATGATATACCTTAATTTATACATATCAATAATTCAAGTATGAGTGATCAACACTAGTTACATGATAAAGATTTTAAGATGGAATAAAAGTCAAGACATACTCTATGCTGTCTACACAATACCACTTTAAATTCAAAGATGTAGGATAACCATAAAAAGATGAAGAGAAACATACCATGTGAACCTTCATCATATGAGAGCTAAAGAGGCTACAATAATTCCAGACAAAGTAGGCCTCAGAATAAAGATTATTGTTAGGGATATATAATGATAAAAGAGTCAATTCACTGCAAATATAACAATCCTAAGCATATATATGCATAACAAGAGAGTTTCAGAACAGGTGAGGCAGAGAGAAGAGGAATTCACAGTTATGGTTAAAGATTTCCCTCTTTTTTGTTAAGTGATGCAATAAGTAGACAGAAAATCAGTAAAATCCCCCAAACACTGTCAACCAACTTAAACTAACTGCCATTTAAAAAATACTCCACCTAACACACTACTCATTTTTTTCTAGTGCACTTGAATTATTCATAGTTCATAGTCTGGGCCTCCAAACAAAGCATAGCAAATTTAAAAGAATAGAAATTGTTAGGGTTTGGCTGTGAAGTGTCCCCCAAAAACTCACGTGAGATAATGCAAGAAGGTTCGGAGGAGAAATGATTGGGTTGTGAGAGTCTTAACCTAATCAGTGATTTAATCCCCAGATAAGGGGATTGAAGTGGTAGGGTATGGCTGGGGGAGGTGGGAATTGGAGGCATGGCTTTGGGGTACATATTTGTATCTGGCAACTGGAGACTTCTCTCTCTGCTTTCCGATCATCGTGTGAGCTGCTTCCCTCTGCCATACCCTTCCACCATGTTGGGCCTCACCTGGAACCAGAAGAATGGATCTGGCTGTCTATGGACTGAGAACTCTGAAACTGTGAGCCCTTAAAAGAAACTTTTCCTCCTCTATAATTGTTCTGGTCAGATCTTTTAATCACAGTGGTAAAAAAGCTGACTAAAACAGAAATCATACAATTCTCTGTAATTCTCTGACTATACAGAAATGAAACTAAAAATTAAGAAAAAATAACTAAAACACTATGAATATTTGGAAATTAAATGAGGCACTTTCTTAAAAAGTCCATTGATCAAAGGCATCTCAAGGAATATTTTTAAAGAGATAATGAACTAAATGAAAGTGAAAATACTAATGTGTGTAAAGCAGCTAACTAATACTGAGATGGAAAATGTATAGCAATAAATGCTTGTATTAGAAAAAAGATCTCAAATCAATAACCAAACTTCCAACAGAAGAAACTGGAGGGAAAAAATGAGCAAGTTAAACTCAAAGCAAGGAAAGGAAAGAAGTGATTAAAAAGATTAGAGCAGAAATCATTATACTTGAAAGCAGTAAAATAATAGAAAAAAAGCAATGAAACCAAAAGCTTTAAAAAATAATCAGTAGTTCTGATAAACCTCTACATAGGAGAATAGAAGGGAAAGAGAGAAAATATGTAAACCACAATATCCAGAATAAAAGAAGAAATAATGCTATTAATCTGTGAGACTTTAACTGATGAATGGGGGAATACCAGAGACAACTTTACATGTAAATTGAAAAAGTTAAATGAAATGAACCAATCTCTTAAAAGAAGCAAACTACCAAAACTCATGCAAGAAGAAAGAGATCACCTGAATGTTTCCACATCCATTAAAGAGTTCGAATGTGTGGTTAAGTCTTCGAAAACAAACAAAACAAAAATCCAGGCCCATCTGGTTTCACAGATGAATCCTATCAAACATTTTAGGGAAATATAATACAAATTCTACAAAATCTTTTCTAGAAAAGCCATCAAAAAGACAAACACAAAAATTCTTAACAAAGCATTAGTAAATCAAATCCAGAAATATATAAGAACCAAGTAGGATTCATCCTAAGAATATAAGATTAGCTCAGTATTGGAAAATTAATATAGATTCCCCATATTAGTAGACTAAAAAAGCAAAACCATACAATCATCTTAACAGATGAAGAAAAAGCATTTGGAAAAATTCAGCATTGACTAATGATAAAAATTCTCAGCCAACTAGGGAGAAGGAAACTCCCTTAACTTCATAGAGGGACTCTTAAAAATACTATAGTTGACATCCTGCTTGTGGATGCTTTCTTCCTAAGACTAGAAACACAGCACAGATGTCTTCTTTCACTATTACTATTAAACATCATACTGGAAGTTCTAGCTAGAAGACACGGAAAAAAAAAAAAAAAAAAGGAATTAAATAAATAAATAAATAGAAATAAAATTCAGATAAGAAAAGAAAAAAACTATGTTCATAGATTGATTTTAGATTTTAAGATAGAAAGAAAAAATCAAGAAACAACTGTAGAAAAATCTCAAAAGATATATGGGAAAGTGCTACTAGATTAGATTACTAAGTTCATTGGACAGATGGTCAATACACAAAAGCCAGTCATATTTCTAGATATCAGAAATAACCAAGAGGAAGTTTAAGTTAAAAAAAAAAGGTACATTTAGATAACACCAAAACAAATGAATAAATTACATATGTCTCTCAAAATATGTGTAGGATCTGTATGTTGAGATTTATAAAACACTGAAGAATCTAAATATATGCAAAGATAGACTGTGTTCATAAATTAAGATCGAATATTGTTATGGATCAGTTCTACCCGGCAATTTCCATAGTGTCAATGCTATCTCAATCAAAATTCCAACAAGATTTTGTAGATAGTGACTACCTGTTTCTAAAATTAATGTAGAATGGACAAAGAATTAAAATAGTCAAGCAATTCTGGGGTGTGTGTGGAGGGGTGGGAGTGCCTGAAAACATATTACTAATTTCAAACCTTGCTCTGGGGCTTCAGAAATCAAAATAGTATGATATTATAGAAAACATAGACACATGGGTAAATGGAACAGAATATAAGGAGCAGAAATAGACACACAGAGAAATACAGTCAACAGATTTTGATGAGAAGTACAAATTCAATGGAGAAAAAAATTGTATTTTCAGCAAAGATGAAATAATTAGATATCCACAAGAAAAAAAAAATCTTGACGCATAGTTGACACACACAAAAATCAACTCAAAATGAATTGTAGACCTAAGTTTAGATTGCAAAACTATAAAACTTTTAGAATAACATGTAAGAGAAAATCTGTGTTAACCTTGGGTTTGATAATGAATATTTCAATTCAAAACCCAAAGGCATGATTCATAAAAGAAAAATCTGGTAAACTGGAGTTTATTAAAATAAAAAAATAATTTCACTGTGAAAGACTGTTATAAGAATGAAAAGACAAGCAACTGGGAGAAAATATTTTTACATGATACTATTTAATAAGTGTCCAGAATACATAGAGAATTATTAAAATTCAACAAGAGGAAGACAATCTAATATTTTTTTAAAAAATAGGGAAAAGATCATAATAAATAAACACTTCACTAAAGGAGATATAGAGATTTCAAATACATATACACAGAAATGCTCGATGTCGATTAAAATCACTATGAGATGCTACTACAAGACATATCAATGAGAATGGATTTTTTTAAATGATAATATAAAAAACTGACAAAGATTAGATTAACAGAGATACTCATTCTTTGCTTGTAGAAATACTAAATGATACAGGCACATTAGAAAACAACTCAGCAGTTTCTTGTAAAATTAAATACACATTTAAACAATCCAACAACCTCATTTCTAGATATGTAGTGAGATGAATTCATAATATATTTTCTCCAACACCTATATTGAAGTAGTTTGTAGAAGTTTTATTCATAATTACAAAAATTATAAATAACCAAAAGGTGAATAGATAAGTAAGTGGTGTTATATTTAAACAATGGAATACTAATCAGACATAAGAAAACCAAACTTTTGATTGATGCAAAAATGTAGATATATTAAAATGCATCCTGTTCAGTAAAACAAGATAAACTCAAAAGGTCTATATTTTATGATGCAGTTTATACATAGGGACAGAAACATCAATGGTTGTCAAGGGCTAGAGCAGGGCAAGTTTTGAATAAAAGTTGCCATAAAAAGGAACTGTTTAGGGTGATGGAACTATTCTGTATGCTACTGTATTTATAAAAAATCCATAGACTTGTCTAAAACAGTAAGCTTCACTCAATTTAAAAAAAGAAAAAAAATTAAACAATATTCTTGGGGATCCTGGAATGGAATGCAGATAAATGAATCTAATTAAAAAACAAACATATAACACATTTTCACTGAAGGGGCTGGGGAGAAAGAGTTGACCTTGGTAGTTTTGGAAAACATTGACTTGATACTGTAAGGCTAAAGGCAAATATAATTGTCCATAAATACTATACTTGAGTTTTTTTTCCTCACAAGGTCATGAGTCAGCAATTTGGAAGTCACTTTACGTTAAACACATAAGTAAATAAATTGCAGATAATGGGAGCTAGGTTTCTCACTGTTAGAGAAAGAAGTTAAAAATAAGGATCAGTGAAAAAATAAAAGGTACCCTGTGGTACTGGATCAGAGTTGGAGGCATCTATATGAACTCATGTTTATCCACTGTACACAGAACCAAATAAGATTATCGATACATGTGTATACATGAATTTATAGATATACATTTATTTCCTAGCTTTGTCACCAAGGGAGCATAGAAGTCGTGACAACCCAGTAATAATAGGAAGGCTAACAACCAGATCTGAGTTAAATGCCATTTCCTAACAAAAGGAAAAGGGATCTGTAGTAAAATGACTTGATTCTAGAGCTGAAGCAGGAAAAATAAGATAAGCCTGAAGTATCTTGTTCCAACAAGTAAGGAGTTAAAAAATGGGGTCTATCGAAAGGGCACAGGAACAAACCTGAAAAGAAATCGCAATGATGGAATGATTGAGAGACAAATTAATTTTAATCTAAAGAATAAAATATCTGTAAATCTATTTTGATATAAATAAATGATGGAAAAATAAATTTGGGAGAAGTGACAAATTCTTACAGAATAAAATAGAAAATCAGCCTTAGAACACACTACTACTATGAATACTATTAAAATATGCTAAGAATGTGAAAATTGGTAGGCAGAACATTAATGAAAAAAAGAATATGTTTACAGCCTCAAAATATCTCTCCCCCAAATATTGATTTAATTATGCTGGTTTCAACTTTTTTGGCTGGTTTCAATTTTTTTATGTTCTTACCTACCCTTGTGGGGCTTGATTCTCCTCCTCTTCATTGTAGATGGGACTTGGTGATTTTTCTTTTTCTTCTTCTTCTTTTTTTTTTTCCACTGAGACTTGAACCCATGGTGCTTTACCACTGAGATATATTGCCAGTTCTCTTTAACTTTTATTTTGAGATAGAGTTTCACGGGGTTACTAAGGGTCTTGCTAAGTTGATGAGGCTGGCCTGGAATTCTGATCCTCCTACCTTAGCTTCCCAAGTTACTGGGACTGTTCTTTCGAACACAGTATGGAATAGAAAACAAAAAGTAAGTTTGTTTTGAACAAAACTACATAGATACCACCTTGACCCTATTGGAGGCTAACATCACCAAAAATAGATCATGCTGATACCATGTCCAGCATGAAGTGATACAGTGAGAACTCTTCATCTCTGTGGACATCCTACAGGGACATCCTGAAAAATGCATGACTACTACTCTTAAAAATTGTCAAGATCATGACAAACAAGGAAAGATTGGAAAACTGATATGGATGGGGAGAAGACAAAGAAAACCTGTTCTATAGTGCAATGTGTTGTCCTGGATTGAAACCCAGAACAGAAAATGGATACTGGTGGAAAACTGAGGAAGTTCAAATAAAGTTAGTAGTTTAATTGAAAGTACTGTACCAATGTTAATTGCTTTGTTTTGACAAACACACCATGGTTATATAAGATATTTACCTTCATGGTTTCTGAATAAGACGCATGAGAGAGAACATGCCCATGCACAAGATGCTGGGATAGAGAACTTAAACTGGGACTATCCTAGGCAAACTAGACACACAGCCACTCTACTTTGCCAGTGTAAAGGACTTGGATTTGATTTTGAGAGCAGTGTTTCCCACAATGCATATTCCAAAGTCTTCACGGATATGAAATGTAAGAAAGTTCCACTGTCAAATACATTCAGAAGTACTGGGTATAAAAGACAGAAACAATTGTTTCTTTACTGAACCACTTCTGAGAGCCTCTCATTTATAAACATGATCCACGAATCTTCACAAATATAATATTTCTCAAACATTTCTTTATTTAAAAAAAATCCCAATTCCTTATCCCAGTCCACACAATCACCCGCCTCTGCCACCCCCCCCCCC
>JAJEJO010000367.1:1382298-1479471 GCA_020662805.1 Glaucomys volans
CCCCCCCCAACCCTCTCCCAATGGTCCCCACCCCCACACCCGCCACCCCAAGCTCTTTTATTTTTGAGCAGTATGTTTTAGGGTGTGCAACAATTGTGGGGATGGTATAAAGCCTGGAGTGCTGGCTTCATATTCATGCTTCAAGCGGTTCAGTAACAGCTTAGAGGATAATGAAGTCAAGCAGAATGTACCGTTGCAGTGGCTGCAGCAGTGGGTCAGGACACAGACAATGTGGGCAAAGAGAAGAAGGCTCATATAAAAAATATTTAGGAGGCAAAATTAGAAACAAATGGCTGTGGTTTGAATGTGTCCTCCTAAATTTATGTGTTAGAAACTTGATCTTCTAATTCACATGCTAATGTATTTGGAGGTGAGGCCCTTAGGAGGATTAGATGAGGTCATGGGGGTGGTGCCCCCACAATGTCCTTAGTGGCCTGTAGGAAGAGCTAGCATGTTTGCCATGTGTGGCCATGTGATACCACCATGCTAATGATGTAGCATGAGGCCTGCCAAGCAGAGGCTGGTGCCACGCTCTTGGTCTTCCCAACCTCCATAATCATAAGCCAAAATAAACTTACTAGGTCTCATATTTCATTTAGCTATAGAAAATGGACTAAGAGGGGTGGGGTTGTGACTCAGTGGTAAAGTGCTTGCCTCGCACATGTGAGGCACTGGGGTTCGATCCTCAGCACCACGTAAAAATAAAATAAAGGTATTGTGTTCATCTATAACTAAAAAAAGTGTTAAATAAAAGAAAATGGACTAAGACACAAACTATAAACATCTATTTAGGATTTCTATGGAACGTCTATGCATTTCCACATGCTTAATGGTTAGAGCAAAATCTACCCTAGGCTAAGGATTTGTTTTGGCACTTATGTGGTCTCAGGAAAAAAGAGACTGCAGAGACATACAAGGTGCTTAAAATTAAGTTGTAATGAAATTATTTCTTGTCTAGAATTTATCAGCAAATTCCTTGTTTCATTTACTTCTTTTGTGTCATTTGTTTCTCTGTGTTTCCCACAAAATCACACTGTGATCACCAAAGAAAAGCTGCTTCTGCTGATTACTCCTCCTCCTTCTCCTCCTCCTCTTCTTCTTCTTCTCCTTCTCCTTCTCCTTCTTCTAGTTCAGTGACTATTAAATGAACAGGGAATTATTCCCTTGCACTAACTAGAATTTATATTCTCAACACTGGTGATACTGCAGCAAGCAGTTCCCCATCCTACAGGTCAGATGTTTTGTATGAAAGTTTTACCTCAGTAAGAAAACAAATATTCTAATAACAATTCACACTGAATGATTTACTTCTGATTGCCTCTGAAAATCTTCCCAAGAAGCCTAAAACCTCAAAATGACTAAATCTGAAGTGCTTTAGCCATAGGTAATTCATTTCTGCAATTGTAAAAGGATTTGCTTTGCAATAGGTGAATTTATCCCTCATTGATTTAACAATAAACTGATTTAATCATTGAATCCCACTTGGCTCAAGAAATCTTTCTTGATTTCATTGACAGGAAAATACTAAAATGGAATACTGTAAATGTCAGAAATGCCTTTGAAATTACTGATTCTCTGTGTCTCTACATTTTGCAGGGTTATCTAAACTATACTTCTTTTATTCCATGTGAATACAAGAGGGTGAAATCATATTTAAAATTCTTTTTTAGTTGTTGATGGACCTTTATTTTGTTCATCTATTTATGTGTGGTACTGAGAATCAATCGCAGTGCCTCACACATGTGAGGCAAGTGCTCTACCACTGAGTCACAAGCCCAGCCCTGAAATTGTATTAAGTTTTCAAAAGACCAGGAAGGGGTGAGTCATTGGGTTCAATTCTCAGCACGTATATAAATAAATGAATAAAATAAAGGTACATCAACAACGAAAAAGTATTCTTAAAAAAAGACCAGGAAGGAATCTATTCATAACATATTGTAAAATATGACAAATAGGTAAAGCCCAGGAGCAGGATTAGGACTGCTAGCTTTAGTCCTAGTATACTCAGTAACTAGCTGGACAACCTGAAGAAAGCCACCTAGCCTGAGGGTCTTCTAAAGGTCTTTGTACCTTCCCCTCCTATAGCCCAGCATTCAGCAAAGGTAACAGGAATGGATGTTTAAAAGTGGGCTAGACCTCACATAAGTGTAAGTTCCTTATGTGATAGTTACTTGAATGGCTGAGACACCTCTTCCTGAGTTCACCAATACGTCAAAATTTTTGCATCCAATGCACAACTTTAAGTTCTTAAATTACTTTTTTTTTTGATGTGACATTACAGACCATTCATTCCTCTTGGAAAGTTTTTATTCATTCTCCAATTCACCTTTTCCTGATTTGTTTCCTATTTGTCTGATTAGTCCTATTCCTGGTTTTTCTTTCACTGCCCATTTCTTAAAGACAGATAGATAGTCTGTGACATTCCAAACCTGAGTGAGCTCCTTTCTTCCCAGAGCTCCAGGCAGGACTCTATCCTGGACTCTAGCTCATATTTTCAAGTACCAGGAGGACACTGACATCTGATACAATGGTTTCTTAACAATATGTCCAAAGCTAAATTTATTGTCACTTTGCTCTCTCACTTTACCATCACTAAACTCAAACTACGATTGCTCTATTAGCAACCTTAGGCCTCAGAGCACCAGCTACATCATGTTCAGCTCAGTTTCACAAGTCATAAGATTAGGAAATATCTCCTTCATTCTCATATCTAGTAGATTTCCAAGTCTTCTTAACTATTCTCAAGTGAATCTCCACCTTTTCTTCTCTAGTGTTTACCTTAGTTCAGTCCATCACAATCTCTGATGTTGGTGAGTTTGTTTTTTAAATTGAGGAATGCCATCATTACAATGACCTCCCAAGTCAAGGTCTTTATGCCTTCATTCTCACTGTTATTTCCCTTTAATTTTTCCAAACTCCTACAGTTTTCTTCATGGCACAGAATTATGAGTACCTCATACCTTTGCTTAAAATTCTTTAATAGTTCAACTTCTGTAACGTAGTCATTGAACATGAATGACTCATTTTAAGAACCCATTTGCCTTTCCAGTCTCATGTGTGTCCAATCCATACACTATGCTTTATCTAAAAAACTTATATATTAATCCCTAGCAGTTTACACTTGCCTATTATATTAAAACAGTTTGCATATTGCTTTTTGCCTGAAATATCCTTTCCCATCTTGTCTTCCAGTGAAATTTTATACAAGTTTAAAAATCCTGTTCACACTCCTCTTTGGTATTGGTCCGCCTCCACAGTAAGGCATACCCATCTCTGGGTTTCCACTGTGCTTTATCCAAATCTCTGTTAGCACATATTACAGTGCCCTGGGAAAGATACCACTCCTTAAGCCCCTTGATGGAAAATACTACATCCTTGTCTTGAAATCTCAGTGCAATGGCAAAGAATGCACTGGATCATGGCAGGATCCCATTGAGCACTTCCCGAATGAATGATATGGTAGGAACTCTAGATAATGAATTAGGATATTTGGACCTGTGCTGCTCATAATGATCTGTGTGACTTTGATGTGTTTGGGGGTTTTTGTTTCTTTAATCTGTGAAATGAAGAAGTAGACCTAGATTTTCCGTTAGGGACTCTCCACCTTTAATGCCTCTTACAGAAGTTGAAATACATATTATGTCTGATCACAGAATTTTTTTAAAAAAATATAAGAATATGAAAAAAAGATACTTCAGTCTGCCTTCCAGTATATCTTGAAAAAGCAGTTAATACAACTCTATTGGGCCAATATTTTTAAAAGTCCACCATAGCGACTGGAGTACAGCTCAGCCATAGAGCACTTGCCCATCAGGCCTTAGGTTTGGTCCCCAGCACTGAAAATAAACAAAACCAAACAAACTAAAACAAAAACAAAAGTTCACAATGTTTTTAGCTGAATCACACTTCCATTAAGGGTGTGTGCCCTCTGCATGGACAGCATGCCCACTTCTCTCTATTATTCCCGTTTAGAAGAGCCAAAGGGTAAACTTGACCTTATTAACTTAATTACATGTGTATGTCTAATAACAAATAATCTATAATTTGCTCAGGTAGTACCAATTAAAAATATTCTGGTTTTGTTTTTCGTCTAAGTGCATCTGGATTTTTGATATCATGTAACATGATGTTCTTTCAGAAAGTGTTACCTCAATACAGGCAAAGGCCAAGCCAATCTATCTTCTAATTGATTTGTTGAAGTATTTCTTTTCCTTGAAGCAATTAATGTTTTTCAACTAACAATTACATTATGTTTGAATAATTATCATTGGAACATTTCTGATCATTTTCAAACCCCGCAAAAACTATGTCCTGCGTTTCAAAGATGCTTACGATGGCTTGCATGTACTACGAAAACTTGTCTAACAAGTGAGTACTGGGAGGTGACTTCTCGTTTATTCCTTCATAGTTCCTGCTAGCATTCCATATTTGCATCCCCATTTTTAAATGGAGCTGTGAATACAGCCTACTGACAGTTAAAGGTTAGGGAAGGATAGGATTGGACTGATGGGAAAGGGTGAAGACTCGAGTCCAGGAAGGTGAATAAAGTAAGGAAACGCCCTCCATTTCCTCCGTTTCTGTTCTGCACGCAGGCTTTCACCATCTGTACTTCAGGCTTCAAAGAACAGATCCCGTGGAATTTTGCTGGTACCTCCATTCCTTAGCTTGAAGAGAGAGGGTGGGAAGGATCCCTGTCACTCAGCTCCACAGGCCAATGGGAGAGGAGTGAGCCCCGCCTCCTTTCCTGGGCCGGACTAGGAGCATGCGCGCAGGGCGCCTTCTCGCCACCGCCCATGAGCTGAGAATTGCCGCTGGGGGCTCTGGGGCTGGTGGATGACCGTGGCCGCAGGTGCAGGAGGAAGCGGAGGAGGTCGGGGTAAGCCTGGGGAGCAGGGAGAGGTTTTTCATGCTAGGTGCCTGGGGGACGCTGCGTTCCTGCAGCTGTCGCCCGTTTGTGAGCGTTGCCTGGTGGCCACCGCCCTGCGGCAGGCTCCCGAGAGACGTAGGGCCGGCGCTGCGGGGGGTTCGGGGAGCGCCCGCCGCTTCCCACGCCCCTCACCCGGCGAGGCTGCGTGGCGCGGTCTGTCTTTTCCGCACGGAGGGGGGGGGGGGGGGGGGGGGGGGGGCGGGTTGGCGGGGCGGCGGGCCGGGCTGGGCGGGTCAGCACAGCAGACCCCGTCAGCTCCGCCAGGCTAATCCGCCCCGCCTTCCTCGACCGTCCTGCCACCACCTTCCCCAGCCACCCGGGCCGCGCTCGCGAGGCCAGCTTGACCCAACCAGTTGCCCTGTTCCTCATTTTAACTCACGAATTGAAAAAAACATTTTAAACTTTTGTCACAGAGGAACTGAAACGTATGTGGTTGTAGCAAATGAGCTGTTTGCATTTATTCAGAGGCTCATTGTGTTTGGTTTTGTTTGGCTTGATGACTTTGACTTTTTTTTTTTTAACATCAGAACCTGTCTTTAATAGGTATGTAGGTAAAGACCTTTAAAACAAATTATTTCAGAGATTCCCACCTCCCCGCTTTGTTTTCAAGATTACTGAAATTCAGACAGAAAGGAAACAAAAAGAATACCCTTCTTGTCAAATGTTGTCATTTTTTATTTTCTCTCAATTTCCTTATATTTGTTTGGAGTTATTTTATATATGTATATATGTAAATATATGCATATACATGTAAATATATGTATACATGTAAATATATACGTATATATGTAAATACATATTTTGATCACTTCAGATCTTTGTATTCTGACTATTATTATATATAATTTACAACTTGCCCAGAATCTGAAAGAAAAGAAAGTAATCATGAAATGCTGTGCTGTTTGGTAATGTTGAAGGTGGACATTTCTTTTGCTCTGTGTGTCCTCAGAACCACATCTGGACAGAGGTAGATGAAAATGTTGAATTGTGTCTTGTGATGTGAATGAGCCTTTGCTTTGCAGCGGTTTTGAGAAGTTGGCCTCAGACTTGTGACCAGTTAAGAATTAGGCTGTAGTTTCAAAATGTCTGTAGAAGTTAATGTGATACTATATTAACTCATTAAAGTCTGCCTCATTTTTCTTTAGATATCTTATTTGTGCTGTTCCTTATTAACAAAGTCAATCCTAATTTTGGTTATGATCCCTAACTTAATGTGAGTGCTGGTGATTGAGAAATAAATTATATAAAAATCTGCGGTAAGTGTGAGTAAAATTGGCTGTAGTTCCGTATAATTTGAAACTTTAATGTGTAAAAGGATGAAAAAAAATCCTGGCTCTTTGAACTACAACCAAATACTGTAGTGTAGTTCAACTAATTAATGAACTGAGCCACAGAAGGCACTTCATGTCCTTTGTGTAGAGAGTACTCAGTTTGTAGACTGAGCATCCTCATATTCACTGAGCATTTACTATGCACTGGGCTGTGGGCCGTCTCTCTCTTGTTTGTGTGCCAGAGCTAGGAATAGATAATAAACAACATTAATTGGATCATTTTAAATAGCATTGAGTGTTCTGAAGCAGTGAGTTAGATTGGTTCAGAGTGTCAGGAATGGTGATTTCTTATTCAGATCAGGCATCTCTAGCATGTGATTACACCTTGCTGGGAAAAGGAGCCAGTCACATGGAGATCATGGGATGAGCCTTCTAGAGAGAGAATGGCACTAGGAAGGTTCAAGGCAGCAGTAAACCTGGATCATTCAGATCTGAAAGAAGGCCCTTGAATTCATTGTTTTAGAAATGATATTTACCCTCAGACTGGGTGTGTGTTTTGAGGAAATAGGTACATTTATTTATTCACTCCACAAACATTTATTCAGCATCTATTATGTAGCCAAATACTAAGAAAAGAGCAGGTCCATAAACAGACCAAAAAAAAAAAAAAAACACCTACACACACACACACACACACAAACACATACACATTTGATGGCACAGGTGGAGGGAAGGCCAGTATTTTATGCTAGTGCTCTTGGTTGACAAAGGGAAACTGACCACTTCTTTGCCCAGGCCAGATTTATAAAATGTGAGGCTTTTGCTTAAAGGATGTTGCAATATGTCCAGTAGTAACTGAGGGTAGTGTTTGACATTCCAGATTCTGTATTAAAATTCCCTTTGTTCATTGTTGTTCTTTAGAAGCAGTCTTGAGAAACCTCTCTTTATGAGTGTTGTACTTTGATCTTCCCTTCCCCTTTTTCTCTTTGTAATGCTTATATATCTTCATAGAAAGATAATTATTGAGATGATGAGTTGACCACTGTCCAGCAGAACTTTCTGTAATGATGGAAATGAAGTGTAAATGAGCTATCCAAGCTGCTGGTCAGTAGCCACATGTAATTTTTGAACACTGGGAAGATGGTTAATGTGACTTCCATTTGCCTTAATTTTCATTTTAGTAGTCCATGTAATCAGTGGCTATTCTATCAGACAGTGCAGGTATAGATAAGAGTTATTTAATTATTATTCTGAGTACTGACACCAGGAATTCTGAATGGGCTTTCAAAGAGTACTTTAGTGCATAGCAGCTTGGAGTGGGACTGGAGATAGAGAGTGCTAATACTTGAAAAACAGCATTGATTAGCCTGCATGCAAAGATCATAAACTTTTAAGTCAATGTATAGTTAGTTATTTATCCATTTGTGTGTTTTTTTACAGTAACATTAGTTGTTTGGCTTCTTTATTTCTCCTATCTCATATCTCACATCTCAACAGAGGAGCCTTTTAGGTATCACTTATTAGTAGACTAATACAGAAAGGGATATGCTATTCACCTGTTACCTTGATCAACTAACGTCATTGTCCTAAATCTGATGCCTCATTTTAGAAGTGAAGACAGCAAAAGTTCACATGGGGCCTACAAAGAGGTGGTACATTGGGTAATTCTAATTGAGTAGGTTTACCTGTCCTTCATTTTGTTATACAGAAAGGTTTATTGTTTTAAAAAATGAACTCATAAGATTTAGTTCAAAGTTTAGCTTTCTTGCTTATCTTCAACAAGTTACTTGCTCTCATTTTGCTTCAGTTTCTTCATGTGAAAAATCACAATAATTGTGTCTCCCTCTTAGACTTGCTGTAAGAATTAACAGAAAATGTTAAAAGCACAATGGATAGGAAATAGCCCTCTTGCAAATTGCTTTTTATTCTTCACTCAGGACTTAGCTGGGGTGGTCACTTCTGTGTTCTTTGTCTAAGAAGTTCTAGACAGTTGAAGAATAGCAGCACTTTGGATGAATGAGCCCAGATATTACACTAGCAGGAACTTTTTCAAATTTGGTTGCAAATTTATTTAGCATTCTGGTTGGGATGATGACAGCTGGTTGTTTTTGTGTGTAATTGATTGATTCTTTGGAAAGAAGATAGCTACGCTTAAAACAGTGAGATTTAGTTTAGATGTGCTTGAGTTTTGAGGGTTGAGAAAAATACTGCAGTTCTGTGCATGAATTAACAGGACTCTGATAATATTCTGTCTATGCACAGAGGGTAGGCCACAGTTGATTGTGTGATTGAACTGTTCGAAGGCAGGCCCTGCAGGTGCATGAACACATCACACCTTTCCTCTGTGTGGGCTTTAAAAGCATTTGGTTCCTGGACATGCATTATCTCATTTTGATCCTGGCAGAAGACCCAGATGATAAGTATCTTGCCTAGGGTCAAGATTTCCCATTGCCAATTGCATGGGCAGCTGAACAGGCAATAGGTGAGTTCACTTAGCTTCAAAGACATGTAAATGCTAGCGACAAAGTTAAGAGTATCACTTGGAGATGTGAATGTGAAGTTCACTTTGTTCATGGTTAAAGTGAACTCTGTGGGTAAGGGACCTCCCCAAGAGAATATATTAATAACAAACAGAACGTTTTCTCAATCACAGTGTATTTGTGTTAACTATAAGCCAGTTTTTCTAGAGATCTACTTGATAAAATGAAGAAAGATATAGTTGAGCCAAGAGAAAGTTGTCTTTATCCATATAGTGGAATATTATTTGGCAATAAAAAGGAATGAAGGACTGATACATTTCTGCAACATAGTTAGCCCTTGAAATGAAAAGTTATACCCCATTTGTGTACAATGAATCAAAATGCAATCTGTAAAAAATAAAATAAAATAAAAAAAGAAAACATCCAGAGAAACAAGCCAGTCATGAAGAGTACAGGTTGTACAATTACATTCATATGAAATCTCCAGTAGAGGCAAAAGACAAAAAGATTAGCAATTGCCACTAGCTGGAGAAGTTGGGGAAAATGGGAATGACTACTAGTGGGTGTGGGCTTTCTTTTTAGATTAATGAAACTGTTCAAAAGTAATATGATGGTTGTATAGCTCACTATATTTTTAAAAATATTAGATTGTATATTTTAAATGAGTGAATTGTGGGTGCATTGTATCTTAATAAAGCTCTTATTTTTTACAATATGCAGAATTGAGAGATCCATTTGGTAGTTTGTAGGATGCTCAAAATAATGTTGTTCTGATTCAGTCTCCAAATCTGGTCTGTTCTGTATTGGCCCCCAGCTCTTCAGGAGGGTTCAGGCACAAGTTCTAGAAAGAAGTTGATTCTTCTCACCCTACTGCAGTGGCTCAATTGTCCGAGTTGAGATTTGAATATGCCGTTTAATGAAATTGGTTTTGGGTCTGTGTTTAGGACTTGGTTCAGAAGAGACAAACTGGACCTATGAAACATGGAGAATGGAGAGAATCTAGAAGCCCCCAGAACTTTCAGATGGCCCAGCACATTCCATAATGCAACAGAAATGGAGGCGTGTTCCGCCAAGCTATGGAATGGGTAGATTCATGCTGTTCTGCCAGTCTCAGTGTTCAGCGCTGACCCTCAGGACAAAGACACGTACAGTTGACCCTTCATGTCCTTGGGTTTCACATCTGTAGATTGAACCAACTGTGTTTAAAAAATATATTGTTTAAATAACATCTGCATAGAACATTTACAGACCTTTTCCCCTCCTCATAATTCCCTAAATGATACAGTATAGCAGCGATCTACACAGCCTTTACATTGTGTTAGGCATCGTAAGTAATCTAGAGATTATTTAAAGTACAAGAGAAGATGTTTGTAAGTAATTGCAAATACTACTTTATTTCATATGAGGGACTTCAGCATCCTTGAAATGTGGCTGTCTTTTAGCCCCTTCTCCCCTACTAGAAGTCTCCAGTGGTTTATTTATACAATGTCTTCTGACCAAGCCTGGCGTCCAGGACCCTTCCTGTTCTGTGGCATTTGTTCTGTGTGGTGACTTTGAATCTGAATTGACTCTCACCTCCACCAGTGGGTGGGTTGGACCAATTATTTAATCTTTATAAGCCACAGTTTGCTTATCATTAAAACAAGAATAATGCTGTCTACTTTAAGGGGGGAGGGTGTTAAAATTAGACAATCTATGTGAAAAGCTTCTCATTTCACAGATAATGTGGTTGATGTTGGGTCATTCTTCTCTTTTACTTTCTCTCTTGCCTCCCTTTTATCCAGCCATGAATTATGGGATCCAGGCCTGGCCAAGAGCCTCCCCTTGTTTTGGCAAATACTTGAGTCCTTTTCACATGTTGTGAGTCTATCAGCCCTAGTCTTAATGTTCTCACCTTTGTTCTCTATACTAGAGATACTCTATACTAGTAATACCCCAGTCACCAGATCTTATTTTTCTCTTTCATAAATACTTCTTAAACAATAGCAATAGTGATTTTTACTTTTTGTGGTCTGTCACCTTTGCCTTGCACATGACCTTTTATTGATTTATATTGGTTTTTGTTGGTTTACATTGTTAATTTTATCCTTTCTCCTAATTAACAAGCTGGATTTGAGTTTGGTATCTGCCAAGTGCTTCATTTAGTGGTAGACATAGAGCAATCTCTTAGTAGAGAATTGGCTTACAAGTTGCTGAAGACTTTGCACTATTCTGATGCACACAGTGGGGAGATGGGTGTAGGAGTCATTGAAATTGTCTGTTAGTACAGCACTGCACACTGTGAATACCCCTTTGCAAACTTCCCTTCCAAACCCAGAATGGTGTGATGTGGATGAAAGAAAGAAGCTCATCTTCCTTCTCTCCTCTAGCAGTCCCCTTGCTTTGCCTCATCTCTTGAGATGCTGGCTGCTGGAAGAGAAGAGTAATTCATTCTTTTTGCTCTGATGGTGGAATGAGACAGACATCATTACCTTGTGTACATGTATGATTACATGAATGGCTAAATCTGCATCATATAGAACCATAGAAATGAAAATGTACCCCCATTTTTGTACAATGAATCAAAATGCAGTCTGCAAAAACAAAAAATAAAAATAAAAAAAGAAGATGTGATGAGCAAATAATAGTATATTCTTTCTCTTCTCACTTGTGGCTCTGCTATTTCAAATTTAACCTCTCCCATGAAAATTAGAAGCCCATTAATCATATGTCCCTGAGCTGACCCTGTGTATCTTACATTAGATACAATGGAATTTCTGGGAATACCCAGTCTGTTCTATTAATATTTATATGCCTAATTCATGCTACAAGTTGTTTTGAATGTTGGAGAAAGATTAATAGCATGTGGGCCCTGCCTTATAGTTGCTTGCAGTTTTGATAAGGAGAACATATATAAACAATTCAAATTATACACAGAAAATGCACTTAAAATCTTCCTTAAATCAAAGAAGTTTTCAAAGGAAATGTGCAACTCAAACCTATTTTAATTGTTAAGCATATTTAATGCAACTTTGTCCTTGAGAATCCAGCTTTGCTTTTTGTTTGTTTGGTTGGTTGATCAACATGAGAGTTTTGCTAATAATGTATCATTTTGCCAGATTTCAACCCTATAATCTCCCAGATTGATGACTTGGAAAATATAAACAAATCACTTTAAAAATAAATTATGTGACTTATGTGTTTCTAGATGACTGCTTAGAAAACCAAGCAGCCCACGAACATCTGATGAAATTAGTAAGTCAACAAATCAGCCATGTCTTACACTCCAGGAATTGGTGGAGACCCTGCCCAGCTGGCCCAACGCATCTCTTCCAACATCCAGAAGATCACACAGTGTTGTGAGTTGAGTTTCAAATTGGCTTCACTGTTTGTTTTCTGTTCTTAACTGATCTTGGTGGAGGTTCTTGAAAGGATAACTAGCAGTTGAGGGAGGAGCATTCCTCTAAGAACAGAGTTTTAAGGACTAGAACTCTTTAGAATAAATATAAGAGGTAAGTATAATAAAAGAGATGATGGTACATTTTTTTAAGTTGTCAATGGACCTTTATTTTACTTATTTATATGTGGTGCTGAGACTCGAACCCAGTGCCTCACACATACTAAACCAAGCACTTACCACTGAGCCACAACCCCAGCCGGATACTGCATTTCTGTAAAGTATGCCAGAGCCTGTCAAATAATACATTATTTCATTAATGAAATAAAGACTTAAAGTTATAATAGATACTTATATTTGTTCTAAAACCATTTGGTTCACTCTAAGATTATGAGACTTTCTGACTCAATCCCATAGATTTGAAATTGAAGACACTACCAAGAGTTCAAGGGTCATGTGTTTATTAAGAGTACAATCTGACTGGATATTGGTTAGGTTAGTTTTACAAAGGCAAATACATGGGGTGTAATTAGGAAATAAGGAAGAACTAAGCCGGGTTGTCCTTTTTGTGTTGTTACAACAAAATACCTGCGAGTGGTAGGTTATTAAGCAAATCCATTTTTGTTTGTTTGTTTGTTTGTTTGGTCCTGGGTGTTAAACCTAAGGATGATTAATCACTGAGCCACATCCCCAGCCCTTTTTATCGTTTTTGTATCTTGAGACAGTGTCTCACTATGTGACTTAGGGCCTCACTAAATGGCTGAGGCTGGCCTTCAGTCCTCTTAACATCCCGAGCTGATGTGCCTGGCACAAATCCATCATTTAACTCACAGATTTGTACTATAAGAACATAACATCCACATCTGCTCAGCTTCTGATGATATCCTTATAGCAGAAGGGATGACGTGGCAAGAGAGCAAGCCCGTCTTGCTTTAGAGAAGACACTCCAGTTCTGAGAGAGAAAAACATTAATCCCTCCTAGCAACATAATCACCTCTCAAAGGCATCTCCCAACCATTTGGGGACCAAGCCTCAACATGCATTTTGGTAGGAACAGATCATATTCAATCCATAGTACCCTGGATGTTTTAATCTATCAAGACAGGTATTATAGCAGATACCCCACAAAGTACCCTCGCTACACTGGTCAGAGACTGTCAGTGTGACATTTTATTAGAAAGTATTACACCTCAGAATATATGTACAAATAAAAGAAAAACATTGAATCAAGTTTGAGTCTACAGATTTAATTTTTTTTTTTATTCCTAAATTACAGCTTAATCAGATACTCTGAATTATTCTAGTCATCTTGCTGTCATTGATTGTCCATCAGGGCATCACTGGAATTTTTTGAGAGTATGTTAATGCACTTTCGTTCTTCAGCCTACATCCTTAAGACCGCTTCTCTTTACCAGAATGTTAACGCAGCACTGAAATACGGAATGCTTGCAAATGATTGCGCTGTTACTTTATCTAATCGTTAACCTCCCAACAGTTATTACTTTACCTGAATGGTTTAAATGAGATGCCAGTGTTTTGGAGGCAGAAGTTGTAAAATTAGGTTATGGATGGTTCTACAAAGGTGCCACTGCGTACAGCCTTGTAAAATAACCCTTATTCTGATTGGGATGTTCTCTTTGTTATTCTTAGAGGGACACGGAAGTGAATAAACCTGAGTGTCATGCTGTCCAGCGCAGGCAGTGTAGAAATGGTCCATCGTGGACTGGTCCAGTGTGTTCCAGGGCACCATCATTGACTCTGCCTTCCTCTTGCAGCCTCAGATCTATTCTGATAGTGGCCACAAGAGCCACTCCTTTTTGTGACTCCCTTCCTGCTGGTTAAAAGTATTGCTGATCTGCATCAGGTGAATGTAGGTACTGTGTGACAATTAAGAAAGTTTTAATTTACACATGTGGAAAATCAAGACGTTTGTGAGGAAAGGAGACCTCCTTCCAAAGAATAGGGTATGTCTCCTCTGCGGGCAACACTAAATGTTGTCAGGAATTTTAGGAAGATAATGAGGAATGACTACATCATTCTGAGATTGTAGAAGTAATAAGCCCTAGGTGGTGTGAAAGTACATGGATTGGAGATTGTGTGTGAACTTGAACTGGAAGGAGGTAGGGGAATCAGGACGCACCAACTAAGAAGTCAGTTGATGCAGCCAGATGAGAAGTGATAAATTGGGCCAGAGTTGAACATTCATGGCTTAGTTGCTCGCTCAGTGTATGATTTTACTGTGACCCTCACAACTATCCCATGTTTAGAACTGTTAAGAACACTGGGACCAGTAAGCCAAGAGAAAGTGTGGTCACCATCTTCAGATAAGTGAAGGACTGTCCTGTGCAAATGGAAAACGTAAGTTCTGCGTGAATGTGGGCCTCCACACCTGTTCAGAAGCTGCGGTAGCCAGACCTCAACTGAGATGGAAGAAGGGCTTTTGAATAATACAGGTTGTTATGGGATGACATTGCCACCCTTAGCAAGAGTGAGAGCACTGTGGTTAAGTGACCAGAAACTGTGGTCAGATGCTTCTCGGGTCTGTTACTGGGAGTTTTAAACACTGGAAAATGGTTCAGACAAGTTGACCTTTAACTTTGATATTCTGTCTCCATTTGTTCAACAAATAATTCTTTTAACATCTCATATTCTAGAAAAGCATTTCAGATCATTGGAATTCAGCAGAAAATAAAATCTATAAGGTCCTGTTCTCTGTAGTTTATAGAGGAGTAAGTAGCAACAGGTGATATAAAAAAATTAATAAAGAGGCCAATTTCCTGTGAAGAAAATTCAGTAAAAGTGATGTGAGAGCAAGTGCCTGGTGGCAGCTGCCTTCATTTAGATGGTCCCTAAATAAGGACAGGGAAGGACTGGCAGAGAGAAGATATAGGGAAAGAGCATTGCAGATGGAGGGAATGGGTAGCATTGGAGTACTATTCAGCCACTAAGAAGAATGACTTTGTGACATTTGCCAGTAATTGGATGGATCTAGAGACTGTCATGCTTAGTGAAATAGGCCAATCCCTAAAAGCCAAAGGTTGAATGTTTTCACTGATATGTGGAAGTTAACCCACAATAAGTGAGGAGAGGGGAAAAATAGATGTTCAGTAGATTATACAAAGGGGAATAAATGGAAGGGGTGGGAGATAGGAAAAGGAAAGACAGTGGAATGAATCTGAAATAATTTTCCTGTACATATATGAATATACCATAGTGAATCCCACATCATGTACATCCAGGAGAATGGGGTCCTAATTGGAGTAAGATATAGCTCATGCTTATATAATTATATCAAAATGAATTCTACTGGCAGGTATAACTAAAAAGAACCAGTAAGAAAAAGAAAATGACTTTTTAATACTAAAAAAATTCTAAAGCAGTCCAGAGCTTCAGATATTCAGAAAAATAGGGCAGGGATGGGAAGAGGGTGAGAGGAAGAACTAAACCAGTATGTCCAGAACACAGCACCCAAGGCAAGAGTGGTTGGAGAGGGCTGGCATGGTGGCACACAGCTATAAATTCTAGCAACTCAGGAGGCCAAAGCAGGAGGATCTCGAGTTGGGCAAGTCAGCAAGACCCTATCTCAAAATAAAAAGAATAAGGACTGGGGATATAGCTCTAGGGAGAGTGCCCCTGGGTTCACTTCCCAGTACCACGAAAAACAGAGAGCGGCTGAAGAGGAAATCAGAAAAGAGGCTGGGTGACTCATGTAGAGCTTTGTGGGCTGTGTGGGGAGTTTAGATTTCATTCTAAGAGGGAGTAGAAATCAGTGGAAACTTTTCAGCATGGAGAAACACAATCAGGTCTGTGCTTTGAAAATATGACTTTGGCGCTACTTAGGGGGAATAGCCAGGGGATAATAGTGGCCATTGCAGAGGTCTGTAGAGAGAGATGCTGGCTTGTACCAGGGTGATTGAAGGGATGGAGAGAAGTGATGGGTATATTTTAGAAGCAGAGCCAGCAGGACTTGCTTATGAAGGTGAGTGAGACTGAGACAGAGGAGTCAGAGATGACTGCATAAGGTTTGCATTGAGCAACTCAGTAGATGGTGGTAAGTATGTGTGAGATGGAATGGACTAGTCAGGGAGAGTTTTGTTTTGGCCTAGCAAATTTTGAGATGTCTTTTGGACATTTAAAGTGGGTATAATCAGCACTGGAGATGTAGCTCAGTGGTACAGTGCTTGCCTAAAGTGAAAAAAAGTAAGGGAGATAACTAATAGTTTAGGTATATGCCTTTGGAAATCAGAATGTCATTAGAGTATAAGTAGTTACTAAAACCATAAATCTGCAATAATCCTAAAAGTATGAGTTCAGAGAAAAGGGCTAGAGCTCTAACAACTGTAAAAGCAGGAAGACAGGGAATAGCACCATGGGGAATCTGAGATGTGACCGGGGAAGTAATAAGAAAAAAAAAGCATATGGTAGATTACTAGAAATTAAAGAAAGAATGTTTAAGAATGAGGGAGGCATCATCAGTGGCTAATGCTACTGAGAGGTTAAGATAAAGGCAGAAAATTGGATTCAGCAAACTGCTGACTTTGAAAAGAGAGGTCTCATGTCCATTTTCCAAGTGTAGAGACTTTGCAGGATCCTGCACACCTCTGCCTGTGTTATTGATCTCAAGGTTACACCTAGCCCCTAGGGAGGCTCCAAACCTCTTTGAGCTGATGTTCACCAAAACTGGGGATTGCTTCCATTTGAGAGAAAAGGGATGGATCAGTATTTAGTAGCTAGCAGACTCTGCTGTGGAAGTTGAATGAGGGTCAGGGAAGGAGTTAACATTTTTCCAACAGAAAAGGAAGATTCTAATCAGAGTGTAAGTGAAGAACAAATGTTTTAAGGCCAGAGGGGATTGGGAATGTACCACTAGTGAGAGGTCTGCCTTTCGTCCACTGTACAAGGCATGGCTGATCTGGATGGAAATGGGGTGAGTCAAGATGGGAGATCTCTCTGAGTGGTCTATTTTTAAGTGAAATATGAGGCAAAGTCATCAGAAAATTAGAGGGAAAATAGAAGTTTTTGGAATGGAATGAAAATTTAGAAAATGGAAGCTTATGGAAAGAAAAAAGAGGCAATTACTTATGATTTGGACATTTGAGACAATGAATATATCAGAGGAAGATTTGACTAATTGAGTACACTTTGAGATTTTGGGGTCATGAATTTAGTGAAACCAGTCACCACTGTGTAATTTTTCTAATTCTGAGATTCAATATCTAAATGAAGAAAGGTTGAGATTTAGATTGAGTAAGCTACTGTTAAAAATCTAGCCCATCTTCCAGTATACCTTACTGGTGAGGACTATGCCAAAGTCACCTGGAAGTGAAAAGCAGAAGTGAGAAACTTCAGTTCATTTCCCCCCATCTGGTGATGCTAATAATAATGGATGGATGTGATTGAATAAAAAGTACTTAGCACCCCATTTAGGTTCTTTTCTTCTCGCTAGCATTTGCATCTTTTGAATTTGTGTCAGTACAAATTGTCTGATTTTGCAAGAGAATATAAAGATAGGACATTGTAAGTAGAGTAGTTAGAATGTGGGCATCTGATCAGCCAAAGCTAAAGGCAGACGGTTCCTGAGGGCTGTAATGGGGAAGTTCACTTTCATCTTGAACTTAATCAGATGTGTGACAGCTTGTAAAAAATCAAGTTGTATAGTTTAGTTTATACCAAAAAACAAAACAGCAGTCAAAAAGATTTTTGGTTCTTAGAGAAACTCTAAAATGACAGTAAGATTGGAATTTTGTTTTCCTTTACTGGTTTTATAATCTGGCAGTTCTGGTTTTTCAAGAATAGGATAGAGGGAACAAAATATTTTGAAACTTAAAGTGTTTTTCGTTACGTCACTGTTTGTCAAACATATTCTAAAGTGCTCTGTTTGCTTCATTAGTAAAGCATTTAAACCATATTATAGTGATATATACAGAATATATTTAAAATTTTTAACTGTTTACATGTATATTTAATAGGTATTTTTTATATATTGCAGATATAAAATTATATTAAAATTGTATAATTATAAAAATTAAAACTATAATTATTATAGACATAGTTATTAAAATAATGCAAGTTTTAAAGAATAATGATCTAGAAGTTTGTTCTAGAATTTCTCTGTGAAACATTAGAATGATTAAGCAAATATTTTTATCCTTTGGGACCATTGACTCTATGGCAGAGTCAGTAACTTGTTTGTGTAACCTGTGCTCCATCCTATCCCTGCATAGACATTTTTCTTTTCTTTATTGCAAGCCTCTCATGGCATATAGTTATTCGTAACCCAGTGTTACAGGCTGTCATTCCCAGTAGACTGAAATTGACATGTAAATAAAATTCTCTGTTATCCCAGATCTAGAAGATCATCATGCACTTAAGAAATACTTGGATTTCATTCTTAAACTTTGTATTGAGAGATTCAAAAGTAACATTTTTATTAGCAACCTGGAAATAAAACATATATCCATTAACCTTCTCTATCATCCCTCTGTACTTTCTTTGAGACAAACTCCTCCCTGTGTTATGTAGCATAAAGATAAGCCTTTCTGGGTTGAAATGTCTGAGCCTATAACGTGGTTAAACCTCAGAAGAATGTTTTCCCATGGATCGTTCATTCTTGCCCTAATAGTAGCAATATAGAAAAATGTCTCTAGAACACACAGAACTCACATTTTTAAGAGAAACAGAAGAGATGTATTGAAATCTGTACATGTGTAAAGTTGGGATTTAAACTTTTTTAAAAAATAAAAACATGCATGTATTATGTAGTACACAGTATATTAATGTATAGTTCAGTGAATTGTCCATCACAATATCACATGTCAAGAAATAGAATGTTGTGTACCCCAGAAGTCCTATTCATGCTTATATGCCCACTATGCTTTCCACAGTATCCTGACTTTTAACATCACTGATGAATTTCCCTGGTTTTTAAACATAAATAGAATCAATTAGTATGTTTTACTTCGTATTGGGCTTCATTCTTTGTGGGAATTATCCATTCAGCTGTATGCCATTAATTCTCATTTATCGTATTTCACATTCAAATATACCACCACTGTTCTTTCTATTGTTTGTGGACATTTGTTGTATTTCCACATTTTGTTTTATTTTGGTTTTGGTTTTTGCTATTGTAAACAGTGCTTTTCTGAACATTCTAATATTTTTTTTCTGTTGCATGTATGCACTTTGGATTTGAATTGTTGAGGCATAAAATATGTGTATGATCAGCTTCTGTAGAAATAGCAAAACAGTTTCCTAAAATGGTTGTACCAGGTTATACTCCCACCAGTCATTGTACTGGAATTCAGATTGTTCAAAATCCTTGCCAGCTTTTCCAGACTTGAATGTTACCCATTTTAGCTGTAGTTTTATCTCATTGTGACTTATATTGTAATTCCCTGATTAATCAGATACTTGAGAAATTACCATATTGGGAAATTCAGTGGACAATAAGAAAAATTCTGTGTGTGTGCATGTAAATTTCAAGAATTGAATCAAAGTAGGGTGAGCTTGAATAAGTTGTTTAACTTTCTAGGATATGGTTTTCTAAAATTTTTTTTTCCTGTGGGCTGAGTTATGGTCTCTTCCAACTTGAACAGAAATAAAATTCTAACCAAAGTTTTAGAGTCCTGAAAGCTCTTCTAACATATGCATGTTAATAATCCTTATTATTAAAAGGCCAATTGTCATATCTGGATCCATAATACGTATTTATAAAATTTCACAATGAAAGCAGCCATTTACTAGACCAACTAGAGTTCCATCAAGATTTATGAACTTTTTCTAAGCTTTAGGAGATGGGAGAGTTATGGGCCCAAAAGTTTCTGGTGTGAATCCTGTCAGAATTAATAAAAGTATCAATTGTAGAAATTGAAGAATAAAAATGAGAGTAGCTGACTATAAAATATAGTCCTTGAGATAAAATTTTTCCATACTTATGTGTTATAGTAAGTCTTAATGCTAATGAGAATTCCTGCATTTGAGTATTTTTTTAAACAAATAATCTGAAAAAGGAAAATGGAGAGTGATTTAAAGTTAACCATTATAAAATAAAACAGATCCATTGGTGACATAAAATCTATGCTTCAGAATTTACAAGTGTAGATGTTTCTGCTGAAATATGTATAATATATCTATCATATGTTCATCTCTGTGTTTTCCCTAAAATTTGGGAAGTCAGAATTTTCAAGGGAGGCATGAAGTATGAACTTAAGTGTGTGTTCTGAATGTTAAGAGAGGTAATTGAAAAACATTTTTGTTAAATGATTTATTTCCTTTTTTATTATTTGCCTTATTCAGAATAAAGCTATTACTTCAGCATAGACATGTTTAGAATTGAAAAAATACTGTGTTGTTAAGTAGCTTCTCACGCTGTGCAAGTGTTTTCCCTGTTTTAAGAAAGATCATTTCATGACTTTTGTCTGCTTAAGGTTCTTAGGACTTTGAGATGAGATTTAAAGTCTGTATAAAAGTCTGTATACACCGAGTGAACACAGTTCTTTTCTTCAGGGTCTGCTGAAGCAGACTCTTGTTTTTGCACTTTAACACGTGACTGCACAAAAGGGAAGCTGGTATCATTGACTTCTCTTTTTGGTGAGCTTTTCTAATGAAGCTTTTCTAATGTAAGAGTTCCAGTCCTGAGAAGTTAGGGGATTTACTGGAACTGTGTATTTATTCTGGAATGAGGGTTGGGGGTGTTTCTCAATGTCTCTTTTTCTATTTCTTTTCTGGGTTGGTCACTGGTAAAATAAGAAGGCCTCTTATACAGGTAAAGGGGGTGAAAGCTTGCCCTTACCCTCCTGCTAAAATGTTGCCTGATATCTATTTCTAATGTCACCTATCTGAAAATATTTGGTTGAGTTTATTTCCCTTGAGGAGGAAAAACTCAGCAGCTTTGATTTCATTATTGTAATTTTCCCATGTTTAAGGTGTGAAAATTAATATCTTACCCAAGGGATTTTTTTTGAAGGGGGGGGTAGCAGGGATTGAACTCAGGGGCACTCAACCACTAAGGCACACCCCTAGTCCTATTTTGTATTTTATTTAGAGACAGGGTCTCTTTGCTTAGTGACTCACAGTTGCTGGCTTTGAACTCTTGGTCCTCCTGCCTCATCCTCCCCAGCCACTGAGATTACCTGTGTGGACCACCACATCCTGCTCCCAAGGGGATTTTAACAGAGAGCAGAGCTCTTCTCTCCAGTGACTTTTTCTATATGAGTGAGCATGAGTGCTGCTTATGACTGAATTTGAATGAAACACCCTTTGTTTTTTGAACTAAATCTTTAAGATGTACTCAGTGTTGCTCCAGGGAGCCTTATCTCACTGCTCCTGTGAACAGTCTGCATTCCTCTGCCCAGAGCCTGAGCTTTCCTACCCTTGTTTCCAGCCCTGCACTCTGACAGTGGGAGTCTTCCCTCCCTGCATTTGAGCTAAATGCAAATCTCATTTGTCTGTGACACATTTTCCCATCTCCCCATCTCTGCTGTCATCTCCCAAATCTAAGCTGGTGGTTATTTCTCTGGAAGCTTACAACCTTCAAACTGTTCTCCCTGCTTCCATTCTTGCCTCTCCACAGTCTTCTCACCTTAGTAGCCAAGGCATACTTTTAAAACTATCAGTCAGATCTTGTCATTCCATAGCTTAAAACTCAACCACAGTGTCTGAAACTTATGACCATGTGTGAATCTCATTGTGCCCCCACAGCATTCTCCATGATCTAATCCCTGGCCCACTTCTCTCCTCCCTCTTCCTCCTACCATGGCCACAGTCTAGTACATAGGCCTTCTTTCTGCTTCGTGAACAAGCTGACTCATTGCCACCCCAGGTCCTTTGCACTTAACCATTCCTCTGCCTTCACACTTCTTAGATCGTCATGTAACTGGCTCCTTGTTGGCATTCAGACCTCTGTGCAAAAGTCTCTTCTTTAGAGAGGTCTTCCCTGACCGTCATTTTGTTTCCTCCTGTCATTCCTTTTCTCATTAACCTGTTTTCATTTTTATAATGTCTTTGGCAGTAAATTAAAGTACCATTATTATTTACTTTTTTCTGAGGTCCTTACTAAAATGTCAGTGTTTGAAAGAAAGGTTTTAATGTGTCTTAGCTGCAGAAGTATTTACACATTTTTTTTTTTAAATGAAAAGGAGATCATACTGTAGTTACTTTTGGCTGCTTGCTTTTTTTTTTTTTTTTTCCTCCATGTTAGCTGCATATTTTTCATTTTTTAGAAGTACCATACATCTTTTAACCAGTCCTTTATTAAGGGACATTTTAGTCTAAGATTAATGTTTAAAGTTGAGGAGCCGTCTCTACAAATAAACCTCTTACTTCTGTATAAAGAGTGATTCTGATTTTATGACAGAAATCTTCATACATATATTTCTATGCTACATTTATTTTTAAATTATTATAATAATTATTAGCTTTTATCACCATAATCTATGCTCAGTAGTTGTATTAAGGGATCACTTCTTGTTTATTAAAATACATTTTGTGGTGAGTTGTGTAATGGCCATTCAGCTGCCCTGTGAGCCTGTCTTCTTGTATTTTGTGGTTGGCTTGGTGCTGTGCAAGAGTCAGATTGCAGAAGTTAGGTTCAGCTATGTATTTTTGATTTCCTGAGATGACAGTTCTTGTCCTGATTACTTCAATCCTGTTATATTGTTTTCACTAATCCCTGAGCAATATTTTTATTAAGGAATAATTGATTGCCTTTTATACTTATTCCACACAGGGTTTTTCTTAAGGTAATTGGTAATTGTCCTGCTTATTAATTGCTTTGGAAGAACTCAGATGTCCTACAAAATAATGTCCTGTAAGTCTTGGTGCATTTATTTTTCTCAATCTTCCTTCTTGTTCTAGTGACATATTATTATCATTGTTTGAAGGAATCATCAATGGAATAACATATTAATGATATTGAGCATTGGTCATCATCACATATGATGTCAAAGATAATGTCCACAATCATTGCCAAGATCTACTTCTAGTTCACACACTGGAAGCCTTCGGCAAAGTCAAGTTTATACCTGCTTCATGTAAGCACTCAGAGCACTCCCTTCCTGTAGGTGTGGGTAGAAAGCCAGGCAGGGGGTCCCGATACATTAGTTGTATAGTATTGCCTGTACACCCTGCTTTATTCAACAGTCTCCTTCTGGAAGGTATCTAAGCTAGTATTTTTTAATGCTTATTTATTTATTTGGGTACTGGGGATTGAACCCAGGGGTGCTTACCCACTGAGCCACATCCCCGGCCCTTTTTGTATTTTATTTAGAGACAGGGTCTCACTGGGTTGCCTCAGGCTTCACTAAGTTACTGAGGCTGGTTTTGAACTTGGCGATCCTCCCACCTTAGCCTACCAGGCTGCTGGGATTACAGGTGTGCTACCACATCCATCCTGCTCTTTTATTAACTGTTCACTCTATGCCTTATATCAGGTATTACGCATCTTTTTGGTGTTCCTTTTTTTTTTTTTTTTTTTTGGTACATTGTTATCTTCCAGTATCCTGTGAGTTAAAAACAAATTAGGTTTGGAGTGGTTAAGTCAGTGGCTCAAGTTATATAACTGTGGGAAGGCTAGTACTTGAACCCAGGACAGTCTGATTGACATAACACTAAGATTTTAGATTATATCTTATTGTACCCAAGGGATTATTTATGCATTTATGTTCATTCATTCATTCGTTCATGAGTTTTATGAAGTACCTATGATGTGCTAAGCAGTCTGAACACTAGAGATATCAGTGATCAGAATAAGCAGAAAGATCTGCCTTCATGGAGTAAGGCTTTAGTGAAAGAAGACAGACATAAAATAAGCAAGTAAATTGTATAATATATTAAGTGTTATGAAACACAGCAGAGACTGAAACATACTGCTGTGCTGGAGAGGGGACTGTGTTTATTAAGACGATATTTGGGGAGTCAGGCTTTACTGAGGAGTTGAAAGTAGAACAAATATTTGAAGGGAGTAAGGCATTGTGTCCTACAGAATTTGAGGAAAGAATATTTTGCATGGGAAGAGCATGTCCACAGGCCCTCAGTGGGAGTTCACCTGCAGCCTTAGAGGAATGATGGAGAAGGAGGGAGAGCAGGAGCTTGGGTGAGGTTGGGCAGGGCTCTGCAGGACTTGTACTTTTCACTTGGATGGCACGAGAATTGGCACCGAGGACCATGGTGCATGAGAAGACAGGCACAGATTTAGATTTGCCAGTAGCCTGGATAGAGGGAGAGGGCTAGAGGCTTTATGCAAGAGAGCAGATCGGTGACAGACTGCAGAATTTTAGTTTAGTCAGGAAGTGTAGAAGTCATCAGAGGCGAGGAAAAGAGACAGGACCTACGTATGGTAGCGTGGTGGTCAGTGTGCCCTTGGGAATGAGCTGGACATACAGGAGATGATTTGTAAGTGACACTCATGGAACCAGGATTGTGGAAGAGTTGCAGCTGTTGGTGAAGAGGAGGATTTGATGTATTCTGGGAGCATGTGACTGAGGTAGATAAGAGTCTTTTGGGGAGAAGTGTGCAAAGAACTAGACCACAATAGTGGAAGGATCCACCACCAAGATGATGACAGGCAGTGGAGTAGAGCTGCGGTCTCCAGGGTGAGGGCATCATGACCATGGAACCAGAATGACGGAAGCTGCCCTAGGAACTGTAGAGGGTCTGACGCTGTCAGTATGTCTGTCTGTCTTGTGCTCCTGGTGGTTTAGTCTTCATGTCTGCATTCACCTTTCTTTTTCTTTCCTGAGCTCCCCTGAATTCTGGTTCACCAGTGCCTGTCCATCTCCTCTAGGAGTTCTTTTGTGGTCTTCCTTTAAAACTTCAATTGTGTCAAGTTTTGTTTTATGGGTTTTGTTGTTGTTGTTGTTGTTTGTTTGTTTGTTTCATTTTGTTTTTTAAGAAAAATTTTTGTGGGTATTTTGGGTTTTACTTTTTAGTTCATCCACTGCTTCTTCCACATTTTGAAGTGATCTTTTGTGAGTTTGCTAAACCTGTTTTTTATCAATGGAATGAGTTTGATTTTCCTGGCAGGAGATTTCTGTGACTGTGACAGGAGAGTGCCTGGTTTCCCTGCTCAGGGCCTCTTTCTCTACTGTCCTCAGGGACTGATTCTTTCCTCCTTTGCTCCTCAGAACCTTGCCTGGTGTAGTAGGTTTCCCTCTCCAGTCCTGTTGTCATTCTGTCACCTGCTGGGTCGCAGGATGCACAGCCACCTTTTTCCAAGGCCTTCCCTCCTTTTAGAGGAGGCTCATGCCAGCAGTCTGTTGACCTCTTTTCACCTGCCCTGGAAGACTGCCCACTCCTCATTAGCCCTGCTTCTGTCCGTTCCCACTCAGGGTGAGATAATCTCTCTCTGATACAGGTTGCGTGTTTCTCATCCAAAATGCTTGGGACCAGCAAGTGTTTCAGATTGCAGACTTTGCATTTTAGTATATTTGTTTATACTGAAAGAAATATCTTGGGGATGAGGCCCAAGTCAAAACGTGAAAGTCATTTATGTTTCCTATACCCCTTGTACACCAGCTTGCATTTAACTTTATACAGTATTTTTAATCATTTTGTGCATGGGCTGGGGGTTTAACTTAGTGGTAGAGTGCTTGCCTAGCATGCACATGGCCCTGGGTTTGATCCCCAGCACTCCATTTGTAGCATGTTGTTGCCACTCAAGAAGTTTTGGATTTTGGAGTGTTTCAGATATTGGATTTTCCAATTAGGGATGCCTAACCTATAGTGTATGTTTACCCCCCTACTTCCCTCTGCAACTTCCATTACTCTCTGCCTGACCACATGGTTTCCTGCTCAGGCTCTGCTCTTTTCTATTCCTTTTGGCCATATTTAAATAATTTGGGGTATTTTTCTAATTTCTATGAAAATGTAACTTTTATGACTGTTCTCCTGCCAGCCCCCTCTGTTCTATATTGTTTGCAGAGGAAAGATGGAGATAGAGTCAGAAACAAGCTTCTGCCATGTTCCTTTAGAAACAGAGATTCATTTTCAGTGTTTTAGATACTTCTGGATAGTACTATCTTGGCAGTGAGAACTGATAAGAAATTGGGACTGAGTTAAGAGTTTGAGAATCACTGCCACTTAAACCGGAGGTGGACTTGTGACATGGCTAATCCCCAGCTGCTTTGATAGCAGAATTGCTGGGCCATTTAGTGGGTGATGAGAAGGAAGGTCCTGGAGGTCATGGGCCACAGGAGCATCAGAAGGGCTGCAGAACTGCAAGGTACTTCCCCATTTCCAAGTCCCTGCCTTTTACTCCATACATAGTCACATTCTGCAGAGGCCCTTGTTACTTCTGCTCCATTCTACCTCAGAACAGGTAAATGGAGCAAGTCCATGTGATACAATATGAGTAAAGGAATATCTTTGCTAAGAGAGACAGATTGTAATGTTCAGGCTTCCTAGAAATACAGATTATTATTTACACACAGTTTTCAGATGACTTATTTTTGTACTTTATTGTTAAGAATCATGTCTGCAGATTTAACCCTTTCTTTAATCTACAGTGGTTTACATCTTGTTAACCTGTATGCTTTTCTGCTTTAGAAGTATCTGGGAAGAAAACCATTGAAACACTTAAAATTAAGTGTGTTCCAAATTTGATATTTCTTTGCAAAAGCTTAATATACCTGCAGAGATTCTGTGCCAGGAAGGAAGGCACAATAAACAGGGACTTGGTCCCTGGAGGCAGAGGCTCTCCAGTGAACTTCTGTACCCTAGACTCACCCTTTGGAGGATCTGTCTTCACAGTTTGCTTCATTGCTTTTACCCATCAGCAAGAGAAGCTTCTTCCTGTTCAGGTCACAAGACAGAGCAGGAGATAGCACAATTATTTTAGTAGCTGCCTTTCAGATCTTCTAGAAAGCTTTTCACTTGTGAAGTGCTTTTTAGAACTTTACTTTTCTTAGTTTTTCTTGATACATGAAATAGATGGAAAAGATTCATTTGTTGTTGATAATTGACTTATTTTCAACTAATAAATAAAGATATTTTCAAATGATGTATTTTCTTCTGCACCTTTTGTTCTTCAATGAACCTGAATTCTAACTTGAAATTTGCCAATAATAACCTCTTGCATTCTTATAGAGATCTATGCTGTTTCCAAAATGTTTTCACATCTACCATCTTAATACTCAAAACCACCCTCTAATGCAGAGTTTTGGGTAAGTGATGGAAGATTTGAGCCTAAAGAAAGATATGAGTTTGTTTCTTTTGACATTTAATGCTTTTTCTAATTCATGTATGTAACTGAATGTACAGAATGTATAGAATGTATGTATAGAATGTAATACATTCTAATGTATGTAACTGCATTATAATCATAATTATATATAACATGTGTAAATATGTATATGTATATGTGTATACACACACACACACACACACACACACTTTACTAGTACTAGAAAACTTTTTTTTTTTTTTTTTCCAAGCCAGTGATTGAGCCCAGGGTGCTTAACCCCTCAGCCCCAGTCCTTTTTTATTTTATTTTATGTTCCAAGGATTGAATTCAGGGGAACCCAACCACTGAGCCACATCCCCAACCCCATTTTGTATTTTATTTAGAGACGGGGCCTCACTGAGTTATTTAACACCTCACTGTTGCTGAGGCAGGCTGGCTTTGAACTTGAGATTCTCCTTCCTCAGCCTCCCCAGACACTGGGATTACAGGTGTGTGCCACCACGCCCAGCTAATTTTTTATTTTGAGACAAAGTCTCACTAAGTTGCTTAGGGCCTTGCTAAATTGTAGAGGCTGGCTTTGAACTTGTGATCCTCCTTCCTCAGCATCCCACACCACTGGGATTTCAGGAGTGGTCTCTGCACCTGGCAGCTGGAAAGCACTGTTCCACTAGATGGCAGCAGACCCATGTGAAGCAGAAGGAATCTTCTGTGCTGCTGCTGAAGAGCTAGAAATGGAATTGTTTCACTTTGGAGGAAGCAATAATACACCTTTTTAGTGTGTTTCAGAAGTAGATTTTTTATATCTTTCTGTTTTGAAAAACGTAATACGTTCTTAAAAAAAGTTCCTCTCTGGAATGAAAATGGACTTGAAATTGTAGATAAAAAATAATTTATCTACAATAAATAATTGTAGATATATAATAAATATAAATAATTATTATAATAATTATTAGTTAAATAATTGTAATTTGTTAGTTTATTCCCATAAAGGTATATCTTGATTCAATCTTAGCTCTGTGAGTTAGATAAATTTTTATGCAAGAATCTTATTACTTCATATAGGTAAGATTCATAATTCTTTTTATAATTTGAAATTTATTCCTTAATTTTTCTGTTTAATGAATTATTCTCTTTAATTGAATTTATGCCTCTGCCCATTAGTTGAATATAACTATCCTAAAACTCATGCGTTTTATGAGATATTATAATGAAATGGAACCATAAAGACCAGACTTGGGAGAAACTAAGAGGGTTGTTAGTTTTCTAGATCACTATCCTGCTTATCATCTGCCTGGAAACCTCTTGTCTCCCTTTTTCTCAGCTCATTTTTCTCAAACATTTTTAGCATGGTCAACTGGAATGTGGTAAAATAACCTATGAACCATTTATCCTACTATTCTTACTCCTCCAAAACCCAGAGAGGAATGAAATAATGGAGTGGTAATAGCAAGTACTCCACAAAAATATTCATCTAATATAACGAAAAAGTAACTAATTCTGTATCTAAATTAATATAAGAGCAGCAGATGAAAATACCCTAGTCAAGCCAGCACCCATGATATACTGATAATATATTCTTTCTGAATATTACAGAGATTCAGCTCAGCATCCATGCATGTTCAGTGGAAATTTTGCAACTTGTTAAATATTTTAGCAGATAGGATTAGTAATGCAATGTTGAGTCCAATTCATAAATACACAGTTTAGTGACTTTTAATAATTCAGGACAGGGAGCAGCTAGCTTTTTCTGTGAAGGGTTAGTTAGTAAATACTTTAGACTCTGCAAGCACATATGGTCTCCTGCATATTCTTCATTTTGTTAGTGTTGTTGACTTGAGTTTTTGTTAATTCCTTAAATATAATACCCATTCTTAGCTTGGAGGACTGGTCAAAACCAGTTTGCTGGCTCCTCAAGCCATAATTTGCTGACCCTCATATAGGAGAGTAGTATTAGTCCTACGTAAAATGATGTCCCTGAAATCTATTTCATAAAACCTGAAGAAAGGGGAGCCATTTATTTCTTGATCTGCTTCAGTTGGACAGAAGAATTCTGTGTTCTGCTGGTGGCCATGAAACTTACTCAGAGCACTAGTAATACCACTAACCATCTGAGCTCAACTCCTTTAGATGACTTCTTTAAGTTAGACATACTTGGGTTTTCTTTGCTTTGGTAGCACACCTGGATTATTAAATAATATTTTAAAATTTTTGTATTTTCTGTCCTTTCAGCACATTGAAAATTGTTTTGAAAACCAAGAAGTCTGCATTCTAATCCCAGTCTTTCTTCCAAGTAGCTACAGTTTTTTGAATACATGACTTATGCTTTCTTGCTTCCAATTCCTTCGTAAAATAGGATTAAATTAATGCCATATATTTTTTCCCAAACTTGATTTGGTGATTTCACTTTTATGTTTCCTTGGGGCCTTATCAGCTGATCAAGCAGTGCCTTTAATTCTCCCTTAAGTGTGGCCCTAAGTTCAAGTTAAAGAACACTGTCAAGTTGATGTTCTTGTCCAAAGACCTCCCACTGTGCCAGTCACACAGCAGACACCCAGTAAACCCTGAGTGAATAACAAGTGAGCATAGTTACTTTTTGTAATTCAACTCTTATTTATGTTTTATGTCTTAGAAATGCATGCCATTTCTTTTTTTTTAATTTGTTCTCATTAGTTATTGTTATGGCTTGGATGTAAGGTGTCCCCCAAAAGCTCACATGTGAGACAGTGCAAGAAGGTTCAGAGGAGAAATGATTGGGTTGTGAGAGTCTCAATTGGTGATTTAATCCCCAGAAAAGGATTAACTGAATGGTAATTGAATTGGTAGGGTGTGGCTGGAGAGATTGGAATTGGGGCGTGGGTTTGGGGTATATATTTTGTATCTGGAGAGTGGAGACTCTCTCTTTAGGCTTCCTGATAATGTGAGCTGCTTCCCTCTGACACACTTTTCTACGTCACCTCAAGCCCCGAGGAATGGAACCAGCCTTCTCTGGACTAAGACCTCTGAAACCATAAGCCTTCAAATAAACCTTTCCTCCTCTATAATTGTGCTGGTCAGATCATTTACTCACAGCATCGAAAAAGCTAACTAAAACAGTTATACATAACAGTAGAATGCATTTGACAAAACATACATAAATGGAGTATATCTTCTCCTTTTTCCGTCATGTAGTCATACCTGTACATAGGGTGATAATGTCTGATTCTTTCTACTGTTCTTATTATCCCCATACCCCCACCCCTTCCTTCACTCCCCTCTGCCTAATCTGAAGTACCTTTATATTTCCCTAGCCCCCCTCTTTATTGTAAGTTAGCATCTGCATATCAGAGAAAACATTTAACCTTTTTGGGGGATTGGCTTACTTTGTTTAGCATATTCTCCAGCTCCATCCATTTACCGGCAAATGCCATAATTTCATTCTTCTTTAAGGCTGAGTAATATTCCATTGTGTATATATATCACATTTTTTTTATCCATCTATTCAGGTGCATCTAGCTTGGTTCCATAGTCTAGCTATTGTGAATTGAGCTGCTGTAAACACTGATGCGGCTGCATCACTGTAGTATGCTAATTTTAAGCCCTTCGGGTTTAAACCAATATAGACCATTTCTTACAAAAGTTTTGATCTTTCCAATGTTCTATTATGGTTCAATTATGAAAAAAAATCATTGAGAATCAACAGTATGGTAAATTCCAAAAATATAAAAATGAATAAAACGTAGTCCTTGCCTTTGAGTTTACCTTCTAGTTGTGGAGAATAATAGGTAATTTGATGATTTCACTTTATGTCTAAGTATGGCAATAGAAGTTTGAATTTCTAAACTGAAGTATTCTGTTTCTTATCCTTCAAAACTCAATGCAAGTGCAACCTCAGTTTAAACTTTGTAAGTTATACTCTGTTAGAACACCTGTATTAGAGGTCCTTGTTTGGAGCATTTTTGAAGCATTTATTTTATTTGTTGTTACTACCTTCTCTTTGGGTGTGATTTTGTGGCATACCTTTTTCCTTCTGTAGACGAGATCCTACATGAGTGTAGGGTTTCATCTTCCACTTGCATTCATGAGAAGTATCTAGCACTTGTTCGACAGATGCATTCTCTTAGGCAGTGGCGTAATGGTCGTATTCCTGAGTCTTTATTTTTATGAGGCACTGTGTTATTTAAACAGTTGTTTGAGTGAAAGGAGGTCATTAGTCAATGTATTTGATTTGTAAGGAATTTCAGTGTCCATAAAACCTAAATAATACTGAGTTAATCTACCCTTTGATCATTAACTAGTTTGTTTATGAATCTGGCCTCTTATTTTTGTGAGAGTTACTACTACTCTCTTTATTAATCACCTGAATTACTTGCAGTGAAGGCATGCAAAGCTCAGAGATTCTTAAACAACCAGTTTTTCCTCTCAGAAGACTAGTCTGTGATGCTGCATTTTGTTGGTCATTATAACCAACACAATAGGAATTTGGGGTTGGGTTCATCTCTTTTGTGTCCTACAATGAACTTATTTCTTCTTTTTCATACTTAAGCTTAAAAAAAAACCCTTGCTAACATGGTACTAGTCTGTCATAAAACCAGAACTCCTCTTTCCAAAACAAGGGGCAAACCAAGGACTCTTTAGTTTCTCTGTCTAGTATAAAATCTAGCGGGTGTTTTCTAGTCCGTTCATCCTCTTCTTCAGTGAGATTGAACTGTGGTGTTCCTTAGCCTGTGGGCCAAACCTGAGTCAGTGCAGCCACCGACAGCACACCCTCTAGGAAGCAGTGGAGGAAGTGGATAGGGAAGTCGACACAGCTAAAATATCTAAATGTATATATTGTGAGACAAGAAAGAAAATAGTCACAGGCTGCAGTATGTATTACTGGTTTCTCCTGTAGTGACCATTCCACGTTCCTTTTTATATTCAATACCTCGGCTGTTTGGGATAACTCATGCATTGAATTTTGGGTCCCTATTGCTCCTTCTCACATGCTCAGCAGTTGTATTGGTTATGATTGAAGATGGCAGTATTGTTAGGTTTCCCCCATTTCATCTCCTGAGGTTTATTACGTCCCTCCCTCTTATTTCTGTATGGACATACCCTTATTTCCTCTTAATAATGACTTCAATTGACATTATACTGCCTTGATCCCAAATGACCAGATGGGGTTTTAGCTTCTACTTCAGTGGGAACATAGCTGCATTCCCATAGGTGTTGTCTCTAAGTCATCCTGAGATGTGGAAGGAAATTAAAATTACGAAGTATTTTGCTCTACTTTAACCCTTTAGTTTTCAAATCTAAATTTCTTTATGGCTATATGTGAAATGGCACCCTAGAGTGGTTCTTTGAAAATATAAAGATCCTGTAGTATAGCACTTTAGCTTCCCAAGATTTTTGTCCCCTGGGAGGCACCATAATTGAGTCTTCATAGACCATTAAACACTTGTAGAAGTCCAGCAGCCTCTAGTAATGGAGACCAGTGAATGCCTTTGTCCTTGAAACATCCACTATTTTTTTTTTCACTGTAATTTCTTGATCCGAAGCACTGATGTGTGGGACATCATTATTGTGACTAATTCACGAAATTAGTCATGGTAGAAATGTGGGGGAAGGGAGATAGAAGAAGCATAACAAAAACCCGGAGTAGGCCTGGAGTTGGAGCTCAGTGGTAGAGTGTGTGTGAGGCACTGGGTTCAATCCTCAGCACCACGTAAAAAAATAATAATAACTAAACAAAATGAAGTTATTTTTAAGAAACAGTAGCACTATTTCAGTGAGTTAAAAAATTTGCCTTGGGAAGCTGGAGTTGTAGCTTAGTGGTAGAGTGCTTGCCTATTGTGTGTGAGTCACTGGGTTCATTTCTCAGCACCACATATAAATAATAAAGGTTCATCAGCATCTTAAAAAAACCCAAATTTTGCCTCCTCTAAAGTCAAAGGCACATAATCATCTTGCCCCTCAGGAATGATACCCTATCACCAGTATACTTTTGATTGCCATTGCTAAAAATTAGTACATAGCAGTGCCAGTAGTCATGTTTGTCTGAGTAAGGAGAGTTCATGCTCTTGACTCTATATGTGGCTTTTATTCCTACAACACTGCTAATTTATTATCCCATTGAAAAAACACTGTATGAGCTGGTTAGAGATGGACTGACTGACATACATAGAACAAAATATAGAAAGAGATGCCAACAAAAAACAATACACTTAATTCATGGTGAACAGTTCAGGTCACTTGGTTACCTGGTACAGCATTGTTTATCCAAGGTTTAGCAGCAAGGTACTGAACTAATCCTTAAGAGATAACATTGATTTGCCAAAGGGAGCATGGGTTGGTAACCAAATTTTAGGAATTCCTATGTTCTTCCCATTAGAACTTCCCACTAGTAGTACACTGTTCTGATAACTACACAATCTACCATTGGATCATCTAGGTCTTTAATGATACAGCTGCCAAGTGATAAAGCTGATTTTTCCACTGTTTGAATTTGAATTTTTGGTGTATGGGGTGGGGGTGAGTTTAAAGCCAAAACTGACAACTTTGGGGACATTCCATAAAGGATTGAAGCTTTATTAGGTTTTCATTGCTGTGACCAAAATACCTTGGAGAATAAGTTTATTTTGGGCTCATGGTTTTAAAGGTATTGTTCCCATGGTCAGCCTACTCCATTGTTCTGGACCTGAGGTGAGGCAGAACATCATAGAGGAAGGGTGGGGAAGGAAGCTGCTCAGCTTATGACAGACAAGAAACAGAGAGGTTGAGGTGCCAGGGACAAAATATAAACCCCAAAGACAGGCCCCCAGTAACTTTAGTCCTCTAGCCACACCCCACCTGCCTCCATTTAGTACCCAGCACAGTAGTTCTTTCAAATTATTAATCTGTCAGGCATATTAATCCACTGATAACGTTACACCTCTCCTACTCTGATCATTTTGCCTCTGAATATTCCTGAATTGTCTGTCAGCATGAGCTTTTGGGGGATGTCTCACATCCAAACCATAACAGGAACAGTGTAAAATGTTCTCCCTTTGTACTTGAGAATGCATAGAAAAGTACTTTGCAGGAGAATGGCAATGGTCCTACAGTTTAATGGACCAAGATTCCTCACTGCAAAAACCAGGGCCTGTGTTTTCATGGATTTACCCTTTTCTTGCTGGCATATTTACATCCTTGCAGAGCACTTAATAGCTTATATTGTTTTCTGCTTGTTTTAGGTCCTAACAGCAGATTTCAGCAGTATATTGGACTAGTAAAGGGTCATAGGAGAAGATGGTTAATATCCCTGAAAACTAAATTATATAAAAGAGTGTGAGTATGTGTATAACACTGGGAAGACTCACGGCAGTTCCATTCAAGTGATAGCATTTTCTTTTTTATGTTCTCTATTTTTTTAGAGTACAGCAAAAAGTATTTGCTGTCAGCAATTGCATACAAGGGACTAGAGATGGCAATGATCTGTTCTAGGAAACAGACTATATTTTACCCTTGGAGTTACCTTCTGAGTAAGCTTTGGCTGGTCATCTTGACTGTTAGCCTTCTACCTCCTCCAGACAATCCAGTTAAATGGGAACTGGAAAGACATCACCACTCTCTACTCCTTCCATCCTTTGTGGTGGCATTTCTGAGTGATTGCCTAGGATTAGGTATTGCTTTTGATTTACTGTTTTGTCTAAGTGAGTGTATTAGCTTTGCATCACTGTGACAAAATACCTAAGATAAAGGGCTTGTCAAAGGAGAAAAGATTTATTTTGGTTCACAGTTTCAGAGGGTTCAGTCTCTGGTTGCCTAACCCAACTGTTTTAAGCCTATGGTGAGGTGAGGCAGTACAGCATGGCAGAAGAACATGGCAGAGGAGAGCTGCTCACCTCATGGTGGGCAGTAAGTAGAGGGGTTGGGGGGAGGAGCAGGGGACAGAATACATCCTTCAAAGGCATGCTCTTCAATGAGGCCCTACCTTCTAAGGTTTCTGCCATCTCCCAATAGCCCATTAGGTTATTAATCAATAGTGGATTAATCTGTTGAGGAGGTCAGGGCCCCCAGGATCTAGGGACCTCCCAAAGGCCCCACCTCTGAATGCTGCTGCTTTGGGGACCAAAACTTTCAACTCGTGAACTTTTTGAAGACATTTCAAATCCCAAATCATACCAGTGAGGAATCCCCAGGGACCCCAGTGATCTCTTCCTTCCTATAAGAAGCCTTTCTCAGGGAGCATGGGAGAGAACTAGGGACAGCTGAGCATCTGTTCAGAACCTGGGGAAGGTGTCTTGTAATGGATCGAGGCTCCCACTGGGCCTGTCAGAAGCAGTTCTTTCTCCTTCATTCTTAAAGACTGAATAATTGTACACCACACTAATGTATTATAGTTATCTTTTTCTTTCCAAGATTGATAGCTTTTTTATTTTTATTTTGCTGTTGAATTTATTATAAATATGGAAGTTCCCTTGCTTGGTTGGTTTCTACTGGATTGTTATGTTGTCTCTAGCTTTTGTTTTTAAGGCTTTTGATTTTGTAATAACAGCCATACCCACCTTTCCTTTTTTTTTTTTTTTTTTTAACCAATCTGATAGATGGAAAGATGATTATCAGTGGAATTTAAATTCCTGTGTTTATTTTACTCTTATAAACTGTTAGACCTTTGTCCACTTTTTTATGGAGCTGTTTTTCTGTTACCAGTTGTAGGAATTTTCTTCTATATTAGAGATATTATATCCTTTAAAACTGTAGGATATGATGAAGAAAGGATGTAATATCCTACGGGTTTTTTTCTCCCATGTATACACACACAGGTTATACTATATATATTTTTGTAAAATATGTGTATATGCTCAGCTGATATTTTATTCCTAACTCTAAGATCACATATTAGATCACATAAGAGGTACATTTATATTTACATGTACTAATTTGTTTTGTTTTTAATATTTAAATTAATATTTAAATTAATTTATTACAAATTTATTTTGCTAGATTTTGTGAAATAGGGTTACATAATGTGACTTTCTTACAAACCAGAACCCTCTAGAATTGAGATAAATATCTGCCTCTGTTCTATAGAGACCCACATTACAGTTTGTATTATCAACATCTTTTTGTTTTTTAAATAAAAGCTGTAAGTCCCATAAGACAGCCCAGGAAAATCTGTTGAGGTAGAGAGAAAAATATGTAACTGATTACAAGCAGCCACATATTAAACACAGCAAACAAAATTTCTCCATCCCACAAAAGCAAACTTGAGCTCCCCAAAAGCAAGAAGAAATTCCTCTAAATCTAGCTGAATGTTGAATAACTGTGGCTATATACAGTTCCTCTTCAATGTTTATATTTTTCTGCTTTGACTTGAAAGCAGTGTTTATTGTATCATCCTCGATGAACCAGAGTTATCCACATTTTGGAATACTTCATCATTGCCTTTTTCCCCATAAATAAATAATGACTGTTTAAAGCATTTAAACTTTATAAATAAACCACTCATTTTGAATAAAAACAGGGGGTGGTTTGGACTGTTCTTCTCCAGTTCTTGGAAACGTGAAAGTTCTTTAAGATGGATTTTCAACTTATTTCCTCTCGACATTATTATTTATGTTTAATATGCCCAAAACTATAGGTCTTTTGTAAAGAACCTTTTTTTAATTGCAGTAATCATGGCCTTGTGAATTATGGGCTTAACAAATTTGTGAATTTCCTGATTTTCCAACTTAAATTCTTTAAATATTCTAAACCTACAGAAAGGGAAAATTATAGTGTAATGAACCCTTCACCTGGGTTCAACAATTATTGACATTTTTTTCAACTTTCATTTAATATCTCTCTATATTCATATTTCTCCAGTTTTCCCACTTTTTTTTAATACTTTTTCTTGATTTAGAATCCAATTTTTAAAAAACCATATAATTCCTTTGGGTATCTTAATGTTTTGAGCGCTCTAGTTCTTTAATTTTAAAAAGCTCCCCTGGGACTGGGGTTGCAGCTTCATGATAGAGTCCTTGCTTAGCATGTGTGAGACCCTGGATTCAATTGCCAGTAACACAGTAAAAATAAAACACTCCCTGTCTCTTTTGTCTTTTTCTTCTTCTTATGTGATTTTGACATTTTTGAAAGTCCAGCCAGTTTTCTTGTACATTATCCCACAGTCTAGATTAATCTGATCTCTTCCTCATGATTAGATTCAGAGTAAACATTGTGGCGAGCAAACTACGTAAGTCGTACTGTGACTTCTCTCATTGCGTCATGCCAGGAGGTTCACCATGTCAGTGCATCCTATTCTTGGTACTAAATTTGATCATGTTTTAAACAAGAGATTTATCTATGATGAAGGTATCTTCTAAATGTCATCTGTGTCTTTGATAATTTGAAGTTGTATGAATGTCTTGTGGTTTTAGTGTCCCTTATGATCCTCTCCTGAATCAGTTATTATGTAATAATTGAAAAATGATTTTTTTTTCTAATTTTGTCATTCCTTCCTCATTTACAAACTGTAATTCATTCACTTTATATTATAATGAAATATGCAGTTGTCACAGTTAACTTGCCTCACAAGTTTTATGCCTCACAAGTCGTAAGCCAGTGAAGTTAGTCTATGTGGTGTTTTTATTTATTTGCTGTCCTGATAAAATAGGGAAAACAAGATTTTCTGATCATAAGTGCCATTGCACATGTTAACATTCCCACTTAATTTTCTTTCAAAAATTAATCCATTTTTGTTACTAATTGGATTTAAATAAACCACTTATTTTTTCTTCTTTCAATGTTGTATGTCATTATCTCATTTCTTTTTTAACTGCCAGATTTACACAATTGCTTCTAATTGATTATTTCTGTGGCCCTGACATTTGTAAAAGTTACACATTAATTTTCCATTTTAATAGCTGTGGAAATACAGAGGACTCTGAATCAACTTGGAACACCTCAAGATTCACCTGAATTGAGGCAACAGCTGTAAGTATTTAATTAAGCAAGAAAAGAAATGAAAAGAAAACCTATTTCTATTATTGCTTTTGTAGTATGTGTTTACTGGAAAAAAAAAAAATAGAAACCTAAAAAGGGTTATCTGCTGCCTTATCTAGACCAAGTTATCAAGTATTCTTTTTCCCTGCGTACAATAGCAGCTCTTTTTATTTTAGAGATCTGGCTTATTCTATCAAATCAAAACTTCCTTAGTTGGTTTTTCTTACATTTTTAAAGTAAGTTAGTTTCATATCTTTTGAAAAATTGTCCTCTAAGCTTCTCAATTTAGGTGATTTATTTCCCACAGCCAACAGTCCCTGCAGCGACTAGGTTTTTACTTGGTTCTAGTGCATATCCAATTATTTGAATTGTCTCCCTAAAAGCTTATACCTACACCCCTAAATTTCAGAGTGTTAGCTTCTATTAAATGAAAGTTATAATGAAGTTACATGTTCTAGTAAATTAATATGATCTTTGGACAGTAATAATATTTGTAGCATATTATAGAGTTCACAGTGCTTCTACATATCATCTCTTCTGAACTGGTCAAAATTAGAATGAGATAGATTAAAAAAACTCTTTCTAATTTGCTCTTGGGAATTTGATGATATGCCCAGTATTATTCAGAACCTGACTCTTAAGTCCTCGATGTTGTTATAACTACAAATTTCATGTAGCATGTATACAATAAATGATATCTCCAAATAACATTACCTATAGAAGGAAATTTACGAAGAAGAAATTCATAGATAAGTAACAGTGATTCATGTTTTTACGAAGTGCAACTTGAAAAATTTACAAGTGTCTCTAGTTTATATTTTATTTTTCTGTAATGGATAGCTGTCAGCATGATAAAAATGCTCCAAATCTAACAAATAGTTATACATTAAAGTAAAATGGAATGGAATTGCACAATTCTTAATAGTTACAGTATTAAGATAGAGTTAATTGTGGAAATTCTGAGTATACAGACATGATCATTATGGTGTTCTTTTGGAACTTGGACCATGCTACCATTCCCAAGATTTAAAATTTGGTCAGAAGAGATATAAATAGGTTATACTTCTTGATAATTCCATATAGGTGTCTATACTTAAACATATTCTTAGTCTCTCTGTAGTGTGGCCAGTCCATGTTTAAAATAAGAGATATTATATATGAGAGCACTGATGTTCATAAAGCATCAACTTAATATAGACGTATTGTTTTTAGTGTCAAGTTTTCTGAGTTAAAAATCTTACCTTACAAGCTAGCTAGAAAGATAATAGTCACAAGTATAATTTCCTCCTTTTCTTATGTTTTGTTCCATTTACAAGAAAATGCTATTCTTTATACATCAGGCTTAGATAATAATAAATTTGTACTATTATTTCCCATTTTCCTCCTTTTTAAAAAGTATTTGGAGGATATTAATGTCCATATAAAGAAATAGGAGAGACCACAGTGTATGTACCACAGTGTATGTAAGATGTGAGAACTAGGTCAGAGGCAACAGCTGACCTCCCAGATGTGGGACACAGCGGAGGCGCCACACTTCCAGTACTTCAAACATAAAGGACCAGACAACCAGCAGTCTCCCAGTCAAATTCCCTCCCCACTCGAGTCATCTGTGTTCCAAAATGGCTGCTGATTTTATTTCTGCAAGTGTGGTTGTCCCCCGTAAATGAAGAACTTTTTGCTGAATGTTTATCAAAACATATAATCTGAAAATCCTTCTTTGGTAGAGGAAATTTAGAAGTAGTTTATAAAACTACCTTAAGTAGTTCTATATTTAAAATATAAATGCTTGGTAAAAGGTGATCTTTTCTAAAACTGTTGATTCAAGTGGCAGAGTTGTAGCTTAAAAAAAAAGTATGAGTTCTTTGGCTATAATTCATGTTTTCTCACTTTAGGCAACAGAAGCAGCAGTATACTAACCAACTTGCCAAAGAAACAGATAAGTACATAAAAGAGTTTGGATCTCTGCCCACCACCCCCAGTGAACAGGTATCAAGCTTCAAGACACATGGTTGGTGTGTTTAATGTGAAAGAAGTCAAAATGCATTGTAGGGTCTTTGAACTGTGATGGTAGAAAGGAAATTAGGGGACAGAAAGATCTTATTTAAGATTAGTTCATGGAAAGAAAACTATATTTAATTTCTCAGGTAGTATCCTGTGGTTTAATAAAGCAAAATTTTTTTCGTTGTAGAAGCTCTGACCCATAATTAAGTAAGTGCTCAGAAAATGCTTCCTAAGTAATTGCTTCCTGGCCTTCAGGCTGACTCCGTGCACCTCACACACTTGTTCAAGATGTGAGGTTGCCTACGGGCACATTTTGATGTCCTTGCTTATTTAGTGGAAGTTAAGCTATTACTTAGGTAAGGATAAAAGGTTTATTTACAAAAAAAGAAGTGCTTTAAAATAGCATCACGGTTTTAGCAGCTATGAAAATTTGAGGTGAGAAATCCAGCAAAACGGACATTTTGCCTTAAGGTAAATGCCATTAAAGAGTTTGGATTTCTGCCCACCACCCTAAGTGAACAGGTATCAAGCTTTAGACATGTGGTTTGTGTGCTGAATGTGAAAGAAGTCAAAATGCATTGGGGGTCTTTGAACTGTGATTTGAATGTACTGTCAAAATGTTATTTGAACATACTGTCAGAGTGTCATTGAGACTTAATCACTATGTCCCTGTAATTGCAGAGAGAGTGAAAATTTCATAACTAAATAAAGAGCCAGTCAGTGGTAAAACAACTCTTGTAAATTCTGTTGAACTTCACAGCTTGATTCTAGGACACATTTTCCTCCTTCTTATAGCGTCAAAGGAAAATACAGAAGGATCGATTAGTGGCTGAATTTACAACATCACTAACGAACTTTCAGAAGGTCCAGAGGCAAGCTGCTGAAAGAGAGAAAGAGTTTGTGGCTCGAGTCAGAGCCAGCTCTAGAGTATCCGTAAGTATTTCTAGCAACATCGTAAAAATGATCTTAAGATTCTGTAAGGGTCCCATAGAAGTCTGTGTTAGCATGATTTTATAAATCATAAAGATCTGTGAAATGTCTTGGAATATTTTCAGGCTTTTCTCAATTTTTAAGAAGAATGTGGATTATGTATTGTTTTGGTTTTTCTGTTCATGCCATGGAACAACAGATTACAGATCATATAGACTTATAGAAACTTACTTTGTCAAAAAAGATTAGGAGTTAAATCCTGGTAGTGTTCTCACATTGACTTAATCCTGAGGCTTCCCACTTGTGTATGTGCTAATGTAGGTAGTGCTTTACTTCTGCTTTACTTAAAGTTGATATTGGAGGTGAACAGAGCAAATGTATTGTAGAAATACTGAAAACAAGTATGAGCCTGGAGAAAATAAATGAAAATATGATTTAAGGTGGAATATTGAGTTAGTCTAATTTTAAAATCCCTTAGAAACTATCACAAGTTGTTTTGTTATTCTTTAATGTAGATGTTCCACGATTATATTGTTTTAACCAAATAATATTTATTATTTTGCCTTTGAGAATATTTAATGAATTCCTTCCTTGTCAACTTTCATTCCCACTTGAAGCAGTTGGCCTAGAAAATTAGAACAAGAACTTTTCTTTCTCTCTTTCCCTATACACACACACACACAACCCATATACATAAATAAGTTTAGATTATTTTAAGGGAAAATGTGATTTTTGTCATTTTTTTCTTGTCCTTGCTTTCTTTGCTCTTTCTTAATCCAACCTGTTGCTAAATTATTCAGGGCACTTTTCCTGAGGACAGCTCAAAAGAAAGGAATCTTGTATCCTGGGAAAGGTAAAAAAAAAATACAAAACATTTTATAGATCAAAAGTAATTTTTCAAATTTTATACATTATAGTTCCTGGAATAGAATGCTTTCAGCATATGATAGCATAAATAACCTAAGTTATTTATAAATTTAAAACAATAAATTTGAAACGTTTTTCAAATAAGTACTTATTATAAAATATGTAAAAAGAATTTTCCAAATATTTATTGATGTAATTTTTACTATAGATTATTCCTTCATATGAGGTTTAAGTCAGCTAAAAAGAAACCCAGTTGCCAAATACAGCTTTCAGTAATAAAACAATAAATCTAAAACCATATAAAATAATGAGTAGAATGAAAAATTTGTAATATGGCTATTATTTTCTTTTCACTTTTAAAGTGAGCACTTCTGTGACTTTGAAAAATAAAGTATCCTGTTTAGTGTTTCTTAAATAGGAAATAAGCCATATTATTTTGAAGATCAGTCATATACATATTTTTTTCATATTCTTTTCTTTTTATTAGCCAAACACAGCCTCAAGTGCAAGTGCAAGATGAAGAAATCACAGAGGATGACCTCCGCCTTATTCATGAGAGAGAGTCTTCTATCAGGCAGCTTGAAGTAAGCTTCACATCACAGAGTTGGGCTGCCACACTGTTGTCTTAGTTGATGCTCACAGTTCTTGGAGAATGCTGGGAAAAGGGTCAGGATTGAATCATTTACTTAGTTTTCTTTCATCAAGACAGCTACAGTCTGTTGAGGGCCTCCTGTGTCCTCGGCCCTGTATTATAATTTCTTTATCTTATCTAATCTTCATGAAAGCTCTCTGAACTAGTTAATTAACTATATCATCATCATTGCCATTTTACAGATGGGATAACTAAGGCCCATGAGGAAAATGTAAATTGCCCCACCTGCTTGAATAAAATATTTAAACTTTACTCCTAAATGGGGCAAAATTATAGTTATATATTGAAGATAAACAAATTTATAATTTTGTTGTCTAATAAATTTATAACTTCTTTATCCTGTAAAATTTATAACTTCGCTAATCCATTGCATATTTAAATGTATTAAAGTGAGACTTTAAATTTATACCTAATGTTTTATTCTTTTATATTGTCTAGTTAATATATATGTTTTTGCTTAAAACATGTCATAAGACTCTTCTAAAGCAGATACTGCTTTGATAATAAAAATATCAGATTGCATCAAATGCACCTTGAAATCCATAGCTTTTCTTTTATTATAGATCTTTCATTTCTATCCTGCCTCACTTAATGTTTGTAAAGTCACAAATTTATTTTAGAGTCCTGCTAGTTATTGTTCAGTCTTTTTAGTTGAGATTGCTTATAGTAAAATATTTCCTGATATTAAATCTAAATGCATGATTGCCTATGTGTGAGTAGCAATTTGAATTTTGTTTTAAGTTTTTCCTCTTTATAGAGTGGGAGCTAAATTTGGTGCAGTACATAATAATATATGCCTTTTTGTCTTAGGCTGATATTATGGATATTAATGAAATATTTAAAGATTTGGGAATGATGATTCATGAACAAGGAGATGTGATAGGTAAGCCTACTCTTGGAGACTCTATGGGATGGGTATAAGTTACGTTCAGTTTACCTATAGTAACTTTCTCCAAAACACAAAACTGCTTACATTTTTTTTTCTCTGTGAGTTCCCTGGAATCAAAAGCATAGCCTCTACAACAAAGTCTCACTTTTGACATTATCCAAAACAAACCTCTCATTTGGATCCTACTAGTTGAAATGACCAGCTTCATTTATTTCAGAAGCCCCAAATTTAATCAGGGCTTACTGCTTCTGAGACCACAGAAGGCACCATGTAACATTATTCTAGCGTATTTCCAAGGCCTCTCGTTTCAGATTTATCTCAAGTTAATTCTCATCTTTCTTTGGACTTTAGGGCAACTTAGGGCATTTGTAATTGTGCACGCCACCTTGTCTACTGGGCCATAGAGAATAGGCAGCCGTTTGCCTGATGATGCTAATAGCTTTTGGTAGATTCATTTTAGTAGATTATTTAGATGCCAGGAATTCTTTTAAAGAATCATTTTTTAAGTTACCAAAATTCCTTGTAATTTTAAATATAATGGTTCTTCAGGTAAGTTGTAATTATCAGCATTGATCCAGGATCCTGATCATTTTTACATTTTGAAATATGGTGCCTATGTCTAAAGATATATTTTCTGGAATTAGTTCAATCAAAATACTTGCACCCTTAGTTTAATATAAATATGACTCGTTCATTCTTACTCTCCTCTGTAATCACAGGATAACATTTTTTACAAAACTGATTTAGTCATTCATCCAAAAGTATTTATTGAGCACTATGTTCAGGCACAAATTTAGGCATTTAGGATTCAGCTGAAATTGAACAGCAGATAAAAGGCCCTGCCATTATGGATCTTATGTTTGGGGGAAGGAGACAGTTTAAAAAAAAATAAAAGCAACGCAAGTAAGTGGTGATAAGTACTATGGGGAAAGTAGGGCAGGATAGGATGGGACAGCTGGGGTCAGAGTTGCTGCTTTCCACAGAGTCAAGGGCCAGGCATTAGCAATCAGTGACAATTAGGGAGATAAGAGAAAGTGCTCAGGCAGAGCCAACAGCATGTGCAAGGGCCTTGAGAGAGAAGTGTGCCTGGTGTTGTTGGTGAGTGCTGAGAGCAATAGGGAGGGTGGTACTATTCATGCCTGAGACCTCAGGAGATGGCATGCAGTAGGAGCCTGAGCCATGTTAAGCACTTTTATTATTGATGATGAGTGGGAAGCCACAGGAGAATGAGCAGAGGAATGCTGTGACCTGGCACAGGTTTTCACAGTCTCCCTCGGTAGATAGGTTGAGAGCACACTGTAAAGCAGCAAGACCAAAACCAAGAAGAGCACTTACAAGGCCACTGCCTTAATCCAGGTGAGGTGTCAGGTCAGTTTAGATCAGCCGGGAGGTGGAAGGAAGAAGGAAGTGTTGGGATTCTGGATGTGAACATCAGAGAGCCTAGAAGGTTTAATGACTGGCTGGGTGTGGGTGTAAGGGAAGAGATAATTCAAGAGTGTCACTTGGGTTTTTGCCTGGCCCTTAATGTGATAGAGTTGCTATTTTGTTTTGTTTAGTTTTTTGTTTTTTAAGATGAGGAAATCTGTAACTGGAGAAAGTTTGGAGGGCTATAAATCAGTAATTTTGGATGTGTTAAGTTTGATAAGTGAGAGGGGAAGATTGCTGGACCGAGGTCCTGGAGTTAAATACATTACAGGCCATGGGATAGAGTGTATAAACAGAGGGGGTTGATTCTTCTAGGGGTATGGACAGTTCCTAACAACAGGAGAGAGGTCAGAACACAGACACTGCAAGTAGTTGGTAAACACATCTTCTCATTGTTCCTGTGGTCTCCATGAGCTGGAAATCAAGGTCCGTGACTAACAGAGATAGTGCCTGAGGAGGAGAGAGAACAAGTATGAAAATCTTCAGGAGTTAGGGAAAGGAGGTAGACTCACCTGGCAGTGCTGACCTCAAAGTGAAGTAAGACAGCATAGGTTATTCTTTTGGCATCCATGTTTAGTTTAGTGGATACTATTTTGGGACAAAGTACTGAGGGTGAGTGTAAAAAAGTGATGCTAAATGATTGCCCATGAATCATTGAATATGTTAAATCATTGCCCATGAATAAGCTAGGTAAACAGAGAAGAAGGGCATTGTAGCATGTGAGGGGCAGGAAAAATGTGGTAGGATAATTACTAGAGTTGAGATGTTAGGAATGAGCTAAAAAGATGGCAGGTGGTGGTCAGAGAGTGAGGCTCTTGATGTGATTATGAAACAGCTGCCGCTGTTGGTATTAGCAGAGTTTTGGATGTAACCATGGAAGTGTGTCTTCCTTTTTTTTTTTTTAAGTGTGTTAGGGACTAGAGACTAGGGTATTAGAAGAGTCTGCCATTGAATAATGGAATTACCAATATGTATCATGAGAGAAGTATTGAAGAGTAAGATCTATGTACGTCTTCCACAGAAGAGTGGCTGAGTTTGATAGCACGAGCTTTAAGAAACACGGATCTCTCATCTTACAAAGTGATACCCGTTCCACCTCCAGGTTAGAGGATGGGAAGGAAAACTTCCATCACTTGGGAAGCCTGTGTGGGCCCTTGGTGAGGTCCAGGCCTCAGCAACAGTAGGTTGATTACGGCTACAGAGCACATGACAGTTTTGAGTCTCTGAAAGTAGATTTCAGTCTTTAAAGTAGATTGAATTTACAAAGATAAGGGAATAAGAAACTGAGAAACATTAAGGACTAGCATGATAATTTGATAACTAAATATATGTGTATTAGGGACTAGACTTTAGTATTTGGATCATTGTTTTGTTTCTCTATAAGGAAATTATATTCTTTGGGAATTCAAGGTACCATTTTTTTTCCCCACATGATGAAAATCTTTGGTAGTAGGAAGAAGACAAGTCATTGTACTGGCACTGATTTGATAATGTCAGGACAATAGTACTCTTGGGGGACTTCCATTTAGAACTGGAGTTGCATTAAAATGAAGACAATCAGGGTTCTTTTGTATTGCTTGGATTAACTGAAAAATAATAAAGGAAAGAATTATAGCCAGCTTAAAAAATTCAACTTTGTGATAAATTACTATTAACCTGTGAATAATAAATATATGTGCTCATGCCTTAAATGAAAGTTAACGACTTTGCCGGAGCATCAGTATGTGTTTAACAGTTTTATGTGTATATGTGTATGTTTTATTTTAAAGATAGCATAGAAGCCAACGTAGAAAGTGCAGAGGTACACGTTCAACAGGCAAACCAGCAGCTGTCAAGGGCAGCAGATTACCAGGTAATGTTAACTTGATAGATTTTCTAATAACTTGGAATGTTAAGTGTGTGTGTGTGACAGAGAGAGAGAGAGAGAGAGAGAGAGAGAGAGAAATATCAGGTTTAAAGTGGCTACAGATGTTAATTTTTAAATCTTACGGAAGACGAAGGAGCTAGAAATAGGCCAGACAGTTTGAAATTGCTTTTAGCCTGGATATGCTCAGAATTGAACCAGGGATACTATGGTCCACAAGGGTAGGAAGTTTAGAGTTAAGATACCTGATTGTGGCAATAGACAGCTCCAGGCTTTCCAGGGGTCGTCTCTGAGGTCATTGTGACCTTCCCCCAGAAACCTGCATTTCTCACTCTTCCCTTTTATCTTTTATTTCGTGTCGTCAGTAGCAATTTGTGTTAAGGTAGCAGAGATGCTTGTCCTAGAAAGATTGCTTCCGGTCCTGTGGAAATTTTATTGGCTTGGAGTATTGTTAATTATTAGATGTTGTCAACATTCAGGAGACCCTTCTCCAGCAGTGAATTTATTTCTTTATTGAATCAGAATCCATATATATGCGTCAAATATAAATTGTGTCATGCTATTCAAATGTTAGTACCATGAACTAATATGTATCATATGATACTTAAACCTTTGATGTTCCACAAGTATAATGCCAGGCTTTGGGGGAGTCCCCTAAATAGCACAATAGCATTTGATTTCTCTTTTAAAGCCTAATTTTTTTCTTGTCATCATAATTATCAGTTTCTCAGACCTTGTTACTTTCTTATAAAATATCTGCTTCTTAGATTTTATAAAATGTCTACTTCTTAGACATTTTCCATTGTTGTAAATCTTTCTCACTTAGAAGTTGCCTTTCACATCACTGCCATTTTTGCACTGGACAATCACTGCATATTCAGTAACACAAAAAGAACAGTGAAGCTGCATGTAGATTGCTGAGGAAAATAGTGATTGCCAATCATATTTACTGATAGTGACTCTGATTTACCATTGTGTGTGTAATTCATAAATGCAGATCAGCAGAATCCCATGTTGTGGACTTTAGGTATCCCTCATGAATAGTTGAACACATACACACAGGGTAATCTGCAAATGCCAGGGGTCTTGTGGAGCTGTTAGCTTATAACTGCTGAAACAGTGTATAACAGGATTCGTTGGTGACTAGATTTATGTTGTTTTGTTTTCCTTTTGAATTTTTCCTCCTTACTTTCCCTCTGCTTTGTGGAAAGTCAAGCACATGTCTTCCCAAGCTGCACCCCAAATCTGAGAGCTGCTTCCAGATTTTATTCCCAGAGGCCTTAAAGGGATAATGGCCAGACCCCTGAAATGTTGAGAAAGGAGCCAGCTTTCCTATTGTTCCACGTGGAAAGCCTGGTTTAAACTTTTGCCCTGCAAACCATGATGCTTGTAAATAGTTGGGGAGAACCATGAGCATAGAGCTGTGAGCATAAATGCTCTTTACCACACAAGGACTTCACTTCCCAACATTAGTGGAAGTACCTCTGGGCCCCCAATGAGCCATGGTGGAAAGCCCAGGATGACCGAGGCAGGAGTGATATACGGTCTATAACCAAGTAGAGTCTGGGAGAAATATTTGTGCCTGATTGATACAGAAATTTCAGGAAAATTGTGTTTAATACATGAAGAATGTACAATTGAATATTTAATATGTGAAATACCAAAAGAATTCATGTTTGTCAGGGTAATTTCAGAGTCTGATAAGTGTCTTTTTGTAAATTTTATAGTACTGCTAATTGACATAAATTTACAACTTTTTCTACTTTGTAAGAAAAAGGATTCCTGCATGTTGGTGTGAGATACCCAGCCATTAAAGAAATACAGAAATCTACAGCTGAGCCAGGAATGAAGAATGGAACAAAATTCTTATCCTCTGTATTTTGAATGACAACTTATAATTTTGTTAGATTTTTGCTATTTGTCTGTTGAAATTTGGAATACAATTTCCATTAATAGTAAAGAATGGGAACAATTTTGGAAATTAATAAATTTACTATAGGAAAAATTGCCAAACATTTATGCCTGCTGATACTTTCAGAGAACTCATATTTTTAGAGCAGCTGTTTGATATAAATTCAACAAATGTATAAGCTTTTAAGCTATTCTTTGTTTTCATTTGTAGGTAACCTTAGCTCTTAAGTCAGTAACTTTTGTCTCTCTCTATCTTTTTTTAAGCCCAACCACATGCCCAGAAAAATGGTTGACATTTAAAAATTACTCCCTGAATTATAGTATTAATTCAATAAAAATATTTTTTGAAAGAATAGTGCCATATGTGTTGTAAAGATTGTTGAGAAACAAAACACAGCCAAAAATTTGAGGTCAATAAACTGTTATTGATTTTACTCTTAAAATGAACCAAATTATTTTCAGTTGCCATAGAGATATCCCACTGAATCTGTAAACATGTTTTTTGTTTTTGCACCTGCAGCGCAAATCCAGAAAAACCCTGTGCATCATCATTTTTATCCTTGTCATTGGAGTTGTGATTCTCGGTCTCATCATATGGAAATTCACAAGCTAAAATTATAAAGGAGCACACCATTGCACTACATTGTGTAAATTATGTAGGAAGATCCTGTAATCATGTTTTTATTATTATTTTAAAGCTCTTGCATTAAGGATGGTTCTCATACTTATTTTTATTGGCGGGGGGTTTCTTTGGATTAAATCTGATATTTTCTAATACTGAAACTTTTTCTAAATATTGCTGGTGAAGCTTCCATACTTTTTGATTTAATAACTGTTACTTTTCTGCCCATATTGTATATGCCTTGCATTTATAATTTATTTACCCTATTTGACTTAGTGTTTAGAATTAGTACATTTAAAGGTGTAAATGTTCTGTTCATATCTGTCACTGTGTAGCATGCACCTGATTTATGTTACTTTAATTAAAATTCTCAAATTTAATTTTGATTTGGACCAGCAGAGAAAAAATTCTTGAGAACTTAAAAAATTAATCTTTCATTTTGTGGGGTGATTTTTCTAGTTCACCACAGCACAATTTCTCTATTTCACTTTTATTGTTGGATTTCTTTAGACCTTTGATTTCTCTGAATAAAATAAATGAATAATTTCCTTATATCTTTCATGTACCTGTTGTGTATATATTAAGCATTTGCTGTAGATTGCCTAGTGAAAATACTAAGAATAGATTGTTTTTGCATCTGGTCTATTTAAGTCAGATGTTTACTTAGGGAAAGCATAATTACTACAAATGTCTGACATAATTTGGAGGAAAAGTATGGAAAATCCATACCAATATCCATTCTGTCTTATTTTAAAAATCCCTACTTGTTATTTCACTCGGCTATCTTAACAATACCTTCTGGTTTGTAAGGTTTTATCTCCTTTCCTTGTATCCTATAGAGTAAAGATTACCTATGTATTTTGGGGTCAGATTACTTTTAGGAAGTAATTTTCCCACCATTGTTGGTTTTGGGCACCTGAAACTTAAAATTTATTGTTTATGTTGAATGCCAGTTTGTACCATCCTTCATCAAAAAAGGAATTGGATGTTTGCCAGTTAACTCACTTGCCTTTTCTAATCAATGTTGTTTTAATGCACTAATCTGAACACTGTAAAGAGGAATATCTTAGTTTATAGTATTTTATAATGTTCTTAATACAGTAGTTTGTTAGTGAAGGCAGTGTTTACTGTGACAGCTCTGAGACTTTAAATGAGAACAAACAAAATATTACATAACTAAGTAGATTGTATCCTTGCAAACAAAATAAAGCTGATTTCAAAGGTCTGTTGGATAGGTCTATTTTATGAGGATTCTGCTTCAAGGGACTAACACTTTCCTCACACTTTTGATGCCATCCTAACTGAACCATCAACACTGGAGATGTAAACCACATACCCTATGGTCCTTCATTCTGCATCTTTCTGGATCATCAGTTTATTCAAAGTTTTTATTTTGAGATTCGTGAACAGTTTCGTCACTAATAAGTAGAAGCAAATTTGTATATCTGCAAAACTTAGTTCTTTCCATGAAAAGAAGCTACAGAAAACTTTTTTGTGAGTGATTGACACTTTGAGACTTTGTGTTGCCTTAGTTAACAGGGTGGATGATGTCAGGAAAAGTTATACAAATAACATTATTCTGATGGTCAGCGCAAGCCGACCAGGCCTTCTGAACGTGGTCTTTCTCTGCCAACGCATAGAGGCACACACTTTTTCATACACTACCCTAGAGTCTTACGACAATATGAAAGTCTCAGTGGCATCCACGAATCGGCTTTTGCCAGAGTTATTCTTGATAAAATGCTTATTCTCATGCAGGTCAAGCATCTTTATTTCCATTTACTTCATGGTAAGTTCCCAATAACAACAAAAGCACATAAAATAATATTTCACCATGCGCAGTGGTGCACCCCTGTAATCCCAACAGCTTGGAAGACTGAGGCAGGAGAATCACAAGTTCAAAGCCAGCCTCAGCAACTTAGCATGGCCCTAAGCAATTTGGCGGGAACCTGTCTCAAAATTTAAAGAAAGGGCTGAGGCTGGGGCTCAGTGGTTAAGTGACCCTGGGTTCAATCACTGGTACCAAAATAAATAAATTAAAAATTTAAAAAAGAATATTTTAGCATACTTTTAGTATCTTTATTTAAAATGTAATCGCTTATAAATTAAAATTTTAACTAGGACAATGATTAGTGATTTAAAACAGGAACTTGAGTCTTTTTCTCTTTGGGAAACATTACTTTTGTTTTGTTTTGTTTTTACTTTTGTGGTGCTGGGGATTGAACCCAGGAATCCAGGGCCTTGTGCATGTGAGGGCAAGCACTCTACCAACTGAGCTATATCCCCAGCCCCGTGGGAAACATTAATTTTGAGGGCAAATTTTACCCAAATTATTTGGAGCACAAAAAGAGTACTCCGGATTGGGGTCTGGTGGGGAGGAAAACAGAGTAGCCAAATAAAAAGATTCTTGAAGTTTTTTTCTAAGTCAGTTTTAGAATTACTTTGAAAGGTGTCGGTTGCGCTATGGAAAGTAGATGTTTTCATGACTGGACAGCATGACTGACTGAGTCTGAAGAAATTTCCTCATGAAGTGACACATTCATTTCAGTGTGCTTATAAGGCATCCTTGAAAAAACAGGTCAAGATTATCCTGCCTCTTAAATGGAATGGCAGTGTGGCATTATTTGTTGTATTGGTTATTAAATATTATGAAAATGTTTCAGTTCAGTTTTGCAAAGTGATTTATGGTAAAAGAATAGTGCCATTTTAATAGAGTACAGTGTTTTTTCAGTAGGCTTGGGCTTATCTGAAAACAAAAAAGTATAGTATAGATTACGGGTGCAGATGGAGTCCAGCCTAGAAGAGCAAACCGTGGACGCAGTGTCTGGAGTTGGACCCACTGAGCACACTGGGTGCCCCAGCACTATCTACATCAGTGACCAATGACCTGCACCTTGAAGAGGTTGCCCATGGGCTGTTCATCGTCCTCACTGCTTTTGTTAAAGATGGCAAAATTGTACATAAAAAAACCTGTGATTTGAATACCTATCTTTTTTACACAAATCTATTATAAAAATAAAAATGACTTTAGAGACTTCCTAGTTCATGAAACAGGTCTGTGGTTTAGCAAGGAACATGCCAAATAGTTTTTGTGGTTAGTGTAATTTTATTGGTTAATGTAGAAAAATTAATGTCATAATAAAAAGTAAAGCATATATAAAGAAAATAGTTATGGTCCCCCTTAATAGCTAAGAGTGCTTCACAAAAGTAGCTTATTTAACATTTCCTTTTCGAAAGTCAAAATTGAATGTATTTCTTAGATATGATCAGATTGCTGCAATATAAAGTTTCAGAGTAGGATGAAGGAAGTTCATTGGGGAAGTTGAGTTGAAAGACATTTCAGTTTACTTAAATTTGATGAAAATTCCTCCTTAGTTGTAAGTGAAGAACATCCTTGTCATCTTTCCTATATAATATGTATATTTCACAATTCAGTTAATAAAAACAAAAAATTAACTTATAAATCCAAGACCTATGCAATCTATCATAATCTTGAAGCAGCTTGACCTTTTAGCAAGGAAATATACTTAATCAAAATTTACACCTACAGATGCTGAAAACGACACAGAGGACCACTTCTTTGACAAAATTCATGACATCTCTACTTAGGTGCCCTAATGTAGTTCATAAATCAATGAAGAGAAAATCATTTCTTCACATACTTAGGAATCTGTGTCCAGAAGTAGCTTGGATGGTTGTTTTTCTTCAGCTGAATTTTCCAGTTAGTAGATTCCATGAAGCACACCTTGTTCACTACGTTGACAAGACAGGACATGTTTCGCCTCAGTGCTAATTTAAATACTTTTAACATTTCAATCAGGAAAACAGAAACCACTTAATTTGTAAGCATAAAGAGTTTTAATATAGGAAATGAGAAGTTTCCAGATATCAAATGTTGGGGGAGAGGACGTCTGCAGCACTGAAGGAGTGAATCTCAGGAGCCCCACTCTGAGTCTCCAGAACATACGGAAGTTTGTGCAGTGTCAGCTTGCAGCCTGGATGTGTGTAGGAGCCCTCACCTGAGGGCCTGCTGTTAACAGCACCAATGCAAGGTGACACGCAAGAGATTTGGAAGCTGCTGTGAATCCCACATCCGCTGCCTGCCCACACTTCTGTCTGCAGCAGAGTCTGAGCAATGAGAAGAGGGCCTGTCCTTTTCTTTGCCATCCAAATCTCATGGAAACGCCTCTAACTGCCAAACCTAACTTAGACAGAAAATAAGATTCTGGGAAATGCAGTCTCTGGTTTCCTGCAATGCAGAGGACACTAAAAGGAGTGGGCAGTATGCTGAAGTGACGGCCTACCATGGGGCAATGAAACAAATACTGTAATGTACAGAGAGGACAAACCAAGAAAAGAATTCCCTTCCATGGGGATTCAGTGGTGAAAATTAGGACTGCTTTTAGATAGTAAATGGTCAATTTTTCTTAGGACTTCAGCTCCAACACCTGTGTCTACCCTTCTTCCTATAGTAGTTGCTCAATCAATACTGGACTTACTTTGGGCCAGCTTTTTGCCAGGCTGCTAATATTGGGTACAGAGAGTTTAAGAGTGAACTGAAAGAATATGGTCCTTGCCCTCAGGGAGGTTACATTTTGGCAGTTGTCATATATGAAGCACTTAAAAGAAAAATGAGAGTTGGGAAAGCAAGTAAAGGGATATGTGAGGAGGGAGTCCTCCTGTTTATCTTGCCCACTCACCAAGTAACTGAATTTCATTTTCTTTTCTCAATTAACAGACTATTAGAAATCAATAGTTTTCTGAAAAGAAGCTACTCATTTGAGTGATGATCTCTGTGTAATGTGTCCAAAAGAAGCTGCTCTCCTGGTGGCAGCAGTTGGATCAGAGCTGGAGTGTCTGGATAATCTGGTCTGACATTTGTGAAGCATTCACAGTTATTGCTACCAATAGAGCATTAGAAAGAAGGGAGAGAAAGGAATTCCAAATCTAAGCCAGGCATGGTGGTGCAAGTCTAATCCCCATGACTTGGGAGCCTGAGGCAAGAGGATCAGTTCAAGGCCACCCTGTGCAATTTGGCGAGGCCCTGTCTCAGAAATAATAGAGTGCTTGCCTAGTATACATGAGGCCATGGGTTCAATTTCCAGCACTGGAGGTTGGGTGGGGAGCATTTCATCAGAGTACATTTGAACAAATTCTTTAATTATGTGCCTTATAAAATGTGCCTTAAAATATTTGTAATATAACCTTATCCTGTCCCTCAGCAAATTTTTAATGAAAAGGGAACATAGGTAACATCCTCTTCATGGCTCATATACTTTTTTTTCATAATTCAAATACTGTATCAACCTGCCAATTCTTCATTTGATTAACATGATAGCAATATCATACTTTTCTCCAAATTATCCTAATTTTAAATGCAGAAATAGAACTGAATAACCAACACACTAAATAAGATTTTATAGACACTGTTGCTCCTGGCAAGTTTTTAAGAGGTTGGTCACTTAATTACTCAGAGTGGGATCCTGCAGGTTCTGTGTAGATGGCATTTCTGCTTAAAATGTAAGTGGTGGGAGGCAAAACCAGATTTCCTGAATGGTCCTTACATGCATAACACCTCTCTTGTTTCAGAGGGAGTCTTCTAGAACTGAACTGTGTCTTTAAATAAATGTGAAAGGGCATTAATTCCCATGTTGGCCAACCCAAAGTACAAATTTTTAAGTGTTTACTGTAAGTACTGTTGGACAGTAGTTGCTAACTCCAATACCTGTTAGCCTTGGCAGATAATTTAGAAAATGTAATTATGTAACCTCCACTAGGACTGATTTATACCTAGTTTCACTTTCTAATGCCCAGTGAAAGTTTTCATCAGTGGTTTAATGGTATGTCTGAAATACTGCACTCAGACCAGGAAAAAGAGAATCAGTTTTCTAGAAATCAGGGATTTAACCCAAGATCTAAGATATAGTATTTTGCTTTTTTTAATAATTTGTACAGATGAAGATTTGGTGGTGAAAAGCTTTCAGATCAAAGCTGCTTTTTCTGTCAGTAATGTTATGGAAACATATGCTAAATTTTAATGGAGAATAAGTCATATTTTATTGCATTCTTTTTCCAAACCTAGGTGCTATATTCATTTTAACTTCATTTCAAGGTGTTTCCACTGTGCCTGACCGCATCTGACCTCTTTCCTGTGCCAAACTGAATGTTTCAAACTCCCTGAAGATTACCATGGGTTTTAATATTTAATACTAATTTGCAATGGGGAATATATGAAGATTTAACAAAATAACTGTTGTCATATATCATTCATATTAGTGTTATCCTGGATGATTAGGACATTTATTACTCAAAATTAGAGCTTTCCTGGTGTTTTCATTTCTTTTCCTGATCTGCGGTCAAAGATTTTTCTAAGAACTTCAGAAAGTTTCTATGTTGTATTAAACTTTCTTAGACCTGGAATTAAGGCAAGTGACCATTACTTTCCTTTGGAATGACCTGGATGTTTGCAATAAAGAGCCCATTCTCTGTAATATGTAAAATATATTTAATGCTGATATATAATGCTAACTTTGGTTTGAGATGACTAGATTATTATAAGTTGTAAGAAACAATACAGAGCTCTCTTTTATAGACCCTCCATCCTTCTTCTCCCAAAGTGAGTATCTTAGAAAAGTATAGTCCAATAGCACAATGAAGATATTGACATAGATCCAGTCAAGAGGTAGAACTTCTTCAAACAGAACCTTTTCCAGCTCAGAGAGCCCTCATATTGCTTTTGTACCCATACCCACTTTGCTCCCACACCCGTCCACTCCTTGATCTTTGGCAACCATAATCTGTTCACTTTTTTTTTTTTTCATTTCAACAATGTCATATACTTGAATCGTGACAGTATGTAGTCTTTTGGGATTGATTTTTCATTCAGCATACTTCTCTGGAGATTTCTCCCAACTGCTGTGTATACCAAGTCCATTCTTGTTCCATTTTAGAGGGAAAACTGTTCCATGGTATGGACAATACCACAGTTAGTTTATTCACCTGCTGAGAGAGATCTGACCAGTTCTTTGCTATTATGAATCAAATTGCTATAAACATTTGTGTACAGGTTTTTGTGGAACATAGTCTTCATTTCTTTAGGATAAATGCTCAACAGTGCAGTTGTTAGGTCATAGAGTAGTCGAATGTTTAGTTTTTAAGAAATTGTCAAATTACTGGTTTCCACAGTAACTGCACCACTGTTTTACATTCCCACCAGTGATATATGAGTGGTCTGGTTTCTTCACGTCCTTGTGCAACAGCATTTGGTGGTGTCATTATTTTTATTTTAGTCATTCTGGTAGGTATATCGTGAACACTGTGATTTTGATTTCAGTAATGATTAATAACATTGAACATATTGTTGATGGCTTATTTTCCGACTATATTTCTTCTCTAGTTACGTGTTTCTTCATGTCTTTTCCCTTTTCTTCTGATTGAACTTTGTTTTGTTGTTTTGAGATGTTGGTTTTTAAAATATATTGTAAATGCCAGTCCTTGGTTGAATATGTGATTTGCAAACATTTTTCTCCCATTCCAGTAGAAATGTCTTTTCATCCTCTCAACTGAGTCTTTTTTTTTTATTTTTATTTTTTATTTTTATTTTGGAATAGGGTTTCCCTAAAGTATCCAGGCTGGCCTCAAACTTGTAATCCTCCTGCCTTAGCCTCCTGAGTCACTGGGATTACAGGTCCACCATGCCTAGTTCTATGATATAAACTTTTGAACAATATTTGAAACCTACCAAGTCAGAGTGAACAATGGCAGAGCCTAGGAATATAACAATTGTAGTACAGCCAATCTGGAACTGGTCCAGAGACCTCAACTGAGTCTTTTGTAGAGCAAAAATGTTTACTTTTGGTGAAGTGCAACTTATCAGTTTTTCTTTTTGAGTCATGCTTCTGGTTTCAAGAACTTTTTGCCTGACCCTGAATCCTCCAAATTTTCTCTTTTATGTTCTTTTTAAAAAATATTATAGTTTCTCATTACTTTAAAGTCTGGGTGCATTTTGAATTAAGTCTGTATTAAATGTGATACTTAGGTTTAGGTACGTTTCTTTGCTTATGGATGTTCATCCAGTTGCTCCAGCACCAGGGACAATGTACCAGTTAGCTACATCCCCAGTTCTTTTTATATTTGACTTTGAGACAGATCTCACAAAGTTGCCCAGAATGGCCACAAACTTGCAATCCTCCTGCCTCAGCATCCCTATTCTTTGGGATAACAGGTATGCGCCCCTGGTACTGGCTGCCCCAGCACCATACTTCCTTCATTTAATTGTTTTTTCTCATCTATCAAAACCACTTGGGCAAAAAATTGAGAGAATGTTAAAAGGTCAGTTGGATGTATTTGTGTGGGTGTGTAACTAGTTTCTCTCTTGTGTGCCATTGAACTCTGTGTTTACTTCCACCAGTACCAGACAGTCTTGATTACCATAACTAAACAGTTTTGAAATCAAACTGTTTGCTTCCACTTTGCCATGATTTGGACCTTTAATATCCCCTAAAAAGCTGATGTTTTGAAAGCATGGTCCCCAGTACATCATGGTTCAAAGTTGGGGCTCTTAGGCAATGATTAGATCACAGGGACAGTAACCTTATCAAGAGATTAATTCATTTGATAGAACAAATAGACTGCTGGGTGGTAACTGGAGGCATTGTGGGGTGTGACTAGAGGAAGTAAGTCACTGGGGGCACATCCTTGGACTTTATCTTGCCCCTGGCTCCTCTATTGCTCTCTAAGCTTCCTGGTGGCCAAGGACTGAGCAACTTTCTTCCACCACACCCTTCTACCATGATGTTCTGCTCCACCTCAGACCAAGAGCATTAGAGTTGACTAACCATGAACTGAGATCTCTTAAACTGTGAGTCCTAAATAAATTTCTCCTCCTTTAAGTTGTTTTTGTCAGGCATTTTGACCCCAGTGATAAAAAACTGACTAACAAACATTTTATTATTCTTTTCCAAAATTTTTTTGACCACTTCAGTTCCTTTGTCTTTCTACCTAAGTTTTTGTATAATCTTGTCTGTCTATACAGATAATGCTGAAATTTTGATAGGTGTTTATGTTAAATTGTATAGCAATGTTGGGGAGATTTGGTATCTTTTCTGTGTTGGGTCTTCCAAATCCATGATGACAGGATGGATCACTCTTCATTCATTGAGATCATATTTTCCTTAGTATTGTATAGTTTTCAGCACGAAAGTTGTATGCTTGGTTTGTTCACAGTATACCTAAGCATTTTAATTTTTTTTTTGATGGTGTTAAGGAAGTTCCCTTGTATTCCTGTTTTTTTTTTTTTCTGAGAGTTTATATGATAAATTGGTGTTTAATTTTGTCAAATGCTTTTTCTTCATCAGTCAATAAGGTCATGGGATTTTCTTCCTTAGTGTATTAATATGGAAGATACATTGATTTTTTAATGTTGAATCACTTAGTCTTATTTTTTTTGTAGTGAATCAAAGTAATATTAGCTTGAAAATGGGTTGGGAAGTATTCCCTCCATTTCTGTTTTCCAAAAGAAACTGCTTAGCATTGGTGTTAGTTCTTTTTAAAATAATTGTAAAATTCTCCAGTGAAATCATATGGGCCTGGAGTTTGTTTTTTTTTTTTTTTTTTTTTTTTTTTGGAGGGAATAATTCAATTTTTATAATAGTCATAGGACTGTTTGAATTGCTTATTTTGCATTGAGTGACTTGTGGTCATTTGGATTTTTGGAGGGATTTGTCTCTTACGAAATGGATAGCTAAGTTGTCAGACATACGTGGCATAGAGTTGTTTTTAGTATCCCCTTGTACTTTTGATATTTGTAGAGTGTGTAGTGACAGCCCCTGTTTCATTAACTGTGTCATCTCTTTAGTATTCTTTGTGGGTCTGGCTAGAAGTTTGTCAATGTTAGGGATCTTTACAAAGAAGCCAATCTAAGTTTTGTTGATTTTCTCTGTTGTTTTAATGTTTTCAATATCATTGATTTCTGCTTATCTCTTTATTATGTCTGTGCTTTCTTTCCCATGGGTTACCTGAACAGTTTTTAGAATTCCATTTTAATCGATCTCGATGTTTTCTACGTAGCCATTTCAGTGGTTGCTGTAGGTATTACATCACAAATATACACACCCTAGTACACCTGTGATATCATCACTTCACCAGTTCTGGCCAAGTATAGAAATCTTTACTCCTTTTATGTCTCTTCACACTCCCCTATTTATAATTATTTCGAGTATTTCCTCTAAATAATTTTAGAACCTCATTAATGACATAATTTTTGCCTCAACCACTTAACAGTTTAGAAGTCTTGAAAGGCAAAGGAAAGTCTATATTGTGTTTACCCAGAGTTTTGCTTTCTGGATTTATTTCTTCCTGAAATTTCAAATTCCTTCATTTATCATTTCTTTCATGCTTAAAGAACTTCTTGAGACTATTATTACCACTATTATTGTTGTTGTTCTTTTAACAACAAATTCTCTTGGTTTTCCTTAATCTGAAAATGCATGGATATTTCTACATTTCTACAGGATGTTTTCATAGGACATAGAATTCTAGATTGTTAGTTCTTTTATTTCAGCACTTGAATATCATTATGCTACTTTTTTCTGGCTTCCGTGATTCCTCATGAGAAATCCAGATTTTCAAGATGTTCCCCGATGTACCCCATCGGTAACATATCATTTATCTTTTTTTTCTCCCATTGTTTTTAGTTTTCAAAAGTTTGCCCATTGTGTATTGTAAGGTAGATTTTTTGAACTTATATATTTTAAGTTTGCTCAGTTTCTTGAATCTGTGTATTTATGACTTTTGCCAAATTTGGAGATTTTTCAGCCATTATTTTCCCGAGTATTTTTTTAGCCTAACCTTCTTTCCTTTGAGACTCTGATGATACAAACATTAAATCTCTTATTATAGTTCGGAAAGTCCCCGAAAAATCTTGTAGTTATTCTGTCTCTTGTTTAGACTGGGTAATTTCTAATGTTTTATCTTCAAATCTGTTGATTATTTTCCCCCGTGTATCCTCTATTCTGCTACTGAATCCTTTGATTTTATTTTGGTTGCTGCAATTTTCAGTTCCAAAATTTCTGACCCTTTACAGAAAATGTTTGCTGACTTCTGGACTACAAAACTATGCTATGGTGGAGAGGACTAACTTAGACGAAAGTTGATTTCCTTTAAAATAGATAGATAGATGAATGGATGGATAGATAGATAGATAGATAGATAGATAGATAGATAGAAAGAAAGAATATAATATTAGCAAAATGGCATATAAGCCAGGAAATACCTAAGTGGAGAAGGAAGGGAGGGAGGTACTTGGAAATCAGTGTGAGTCCTCCAAGAATTGTATACTCTTTTTTTTAATATTTATTTTTTTAAATTTTTACAGACTTCATTTTGATTCATTGTACTCTTAAGGTAGAGGTTAGGACAATAACTTCAGACCTCATTGACACAAGTGTTCATGATAACCATTAAAGATTAGCACCAAAGCCTAACTGCCAACTCAGTAGAAAGAAAGCATTTGGAAAAAGGAGGGAAAGACTTTTAAAAGAAAATCCCAAAATTGACAGATCAGAAAATTCAAGAAAGCAGAAAAGGCATAGAAAAAAAAAAAGAAAAATGGAAATTAATTATCTCAATAAATGAAAAATGACCTATGCTACCAGGTAAAAAGGCTGCACTTCCCAATACATAGTATGCAAATAATAGAAAGCACTGGTATAGAGAAAGACAAAACAGGACTAAGAAAAATAACAAATAACTAGGCAAATATGCCTAGTTACTGTATCAATATTGCTTTCATTGATATTGAGCTGAAAAGCATTAATAGGGATAAAAGGATCTCAAAATAATAGAATTTTCAGCTAATGAGGCAAGTTTAACAATTTTAAACAGTTCTAAACAAAGCAGAGAAATAAATTAGTAGAATTACAGAGAAGGGAGAAACCTCTTCTATTTCATATACTTCCCTCAAGTTTTAGCTCAAGCAACAAAAAATGAATGTTTATAAGATCACAATAACCAAGCTGATTCAGTCAAGATGATGTATTCCAAAATTAGAGAACATAATGTTCCTCAAGCAGGCATGTGATTTAGAAGGAAAATGGTGGAAGAATAGTTTTAATATCTCTAATTAAAGAAAGAGTTCTTAGAAAATACACAAGATATGAACCATCTACATAAAATGAGGCACTTTTTATTTAAAGCTCCTCTAGAAATAGTATTAGTTGATTGGGAAGCACCCGAGACACCAGTCAACAAATCAGAGTCTATTAGTCTTAGAACTCTTCCCACCACAAAATGGGTGCCATCCAACTGAGGGTCTCTTCCACAAGAGCAAGATCATGTGTTAAATGCCACAAAAAAACTTCCAGTGGTTTTTTTTTTTTTTCTTAACAGTGTAAGGAGATTTTCCTTAATCGTAAATGCCCAAGTTAATAATCATTAATTTTGAGTCATATTAAAAATAGAGATTTCCTTGTCAGTATTTCTTGGTTGCCTGCCCAGCCTCTAACGTCTTTGTCAGTTCTTCTGGCCCTCAGGCTTCCTTGGAATCACTTTTCTCCTCTCTTGGTTAGTGGACATTATACTTGAGATGGATTGACTCCATCCTAACTGCAGAGGTGATGGGCACTATTTTACACAAATCAGTCAGCCTACTCATATTTCTTTACCTCATGATTGGTTCAGAGATGGTCAGAGAGCAATTGGCTGTGACTTTCCTCCCATCTGTGATCCAGGTCAGGCAACATGTGCAACATGGGAGCAAAGCCAGATACTACTGAAATATTGTAATAATGATGAGGGAAGATGCAGCAGGACAAAGACCTGAGGGTGGGTGGAATCATTCATTTATTCATTCAATAAGCATTTTCTGAGTGCTTCACAAATGCTGGACCCCGAGGGAAAGCAAAAAATTCATTCATCAGATTCTGACACTAGTCTACAGTCAAACAGTTGATAGCTTCCACACTTCATGAGAAACACAGATATCTCTTAAAATCTCATCCTTGAATTTAGGAAGACTTTTGTTTTCCCAATCAGGAATTTTAGTTCCAGAAAAAGAATCAAACAATGAAAACATTGTATAAAAGTTCTCTTTCAAACTTTTTTCAGTCCATGGTTTTTTCACCCTCATCATCATGGTGCTGAGAGGCCTCAGGAACACAAATGGCTCTGTGTTCAGACCAAGTACTTGGCCTCCAGAAGATGAATGATCAGACCTACTCACCATATGATTATAAGGGTCAGGTAGTTTAAAAAGAAATTACAATCTGAATTGAACCAAGGATGAACAGTGTTGCTATTGAGCTACAAATCCCAGCTAATAAGCATAACCTTGTAAAGAGAGGTTAGTGTTTGGGAAACTGCATGTTCTTGCAGGAGGGCAAAGTGTTTGCAATATAAATAGTCGTAAGGGTACTAGCTTTCATCTTTCATGCCTTAACCCTCTGTATTTAGAGTTTTTGTGTCCAGGACTAGATGGAGTATTTTAGAAATTGTGAACACTGAAAAGACTCCAATGACAACCTTTGTGTAACTCAAAAGAAAATTTATTTTTCTCATAATGTTGTAAAACTTACATGAATACTAAAATTAAAATGGCCTTTTTCTGTATTTCCTTATTTCAAAGTGCTGCATAAATTCTTTTGTTTAGTTTTCTTAGTCATTTCTGATTCCTCTGTTTTGTGGGTGCCCTCAATGCTTACTTAGCCTAATTCAGCATTGATTGTATTATAAGTATCTACCAATCTTTCTGTAATTTTCCAAAATATAGATGGAGAGGAAGAATGTTATTAAGAGAGGAATTTGATCACTTATGGCAAAGAATGTGCTTTGATATAGGTGCCTCTATGCTTATTAGGAGCAACCTTCAATCCTGAATGTATCCTTCTCTTACCCAATGACAAAGTAATAAGAGTTTTAGAAAAACAGTGCAGGTCCTAATTTCACACTGTAGAATGTTTTGTTGAGATGAAACGTGATTGGAGGAGACACGTAGGTGGGTCAGGGTCACTGTGATTCACTTTAGTTCCAAAGTCCAGGCCATCATGCCTCTGGCTCCAGTAGGGTTTTAATTTCCAGGACTTGGTTGGAATGTGCCTCAGAAGAGGGTAAGGTTGAGTCAGTCATTTTTGACTAAATAAAGAAGAATGCTTGAAAATTTGTTCTTTCCTCTTCTTCAAAGCCGTTTATGTTTTAAAAGGGTTTTTTGTTTGCTTGTTTGTTCTTTTTGAATCAATTAATAATCATTTTTTTGTTTTGTTTGGACCATGGTATTGAGAACAAATTAAAATACTGACAACTCCAGCTTAATGATTGCAATATGATATTTAATTATTCCTATTATTTACTTTTTTAGAATCTAAAAAACCTTAAATTCTCTGGAACAAAGCAAGGAGAAATTGAATTTTTCTTTTTTTCTTTCTTTTTTTTTTTTCCTGTTTGTTTTGGGTGAATAGTTAACTGGAAAAACATTTGTCATATCAAGATCTTAAATGTAAATATTAACCTTACTGAGGGATCAAAAAACTCATTTTCCTTGTATTTCAGTACTTTTTATCTAATTTTGTTTCTCTCCTTAAGACTGTTTCCAAATAGCTAAACCTAGTAATGTAGATGTCTTTTATATAATGATACTATTTGGAAGTCATTATCATTTCTCGTTGGAATATAATTTGTTACTGAGAAATGAAGGCACAGGCAGATACAAGCACATCCACAGACACAGTGTCTTCACTTTCCAAACTGAATTGCATTCCAGTCATTTTTAATATTTGCTGCTTTTCTTTGGGTCATTAATTATATTAAATTCTCTCAGATTCTTAGCTTCTTTGCCCTGTAGTCTCTTTAAAACTACTGATGGCTAGTAGCTGGAAAAGCCGCTAAGAGAGAAAGGACAAATAGTTTTTCACAGTCTTTTAAAGGAATAAGTTGTCTCTGTTTAAATTATCATACTTAATTAGAGGATTTAAGAAGGAATGAGAAGACCACATTTGAACCACAATCCCTCTTGGTGTCCATCTCCATTCCTACCAGTTCTCTACTCCTTCCCTTTTAACCAGCAAAATAAGAGTTTCCTTTTATTAAGACCCTCACGTTGATTCCTCAGCTGAAACAAGCAGAGATGGAACTCATGCTACTTAAAATAACCATCATAACACAAGAAAAAATACCCTGGACAGGTAACATAGACCAGGAAGTCTTTATTCAAGACTGTCTCAATAAGGGAGAGATTGAACTCAACTGAGCAGGAACAAAAGGCAGGAGTGTTTGTGAACATTGCAGTAAGCTGGTGGAAAAGGCCAGGGGGACCCTAGCTGGGAGGACATGAATGTGATGAAGTCATCTTCATCTGCTAATTGGGGCTCGCTGGAGTTATGCTTCTCCCTTCTCACATAGGCTGGAAGATAGGGATGCTCTTTTTCTTGTTTAAATTTCAAAGGAATGGCTCCTAGGTCCTTGAGAAAGACATTCCTGGACTGCAGACAATTTACCTTTCAAAAGGGAAGAGAAAGAATTTATAATTGCAAGTTTTCAAAAGTAAATGATCTAAAAAAGAAGCTATCTAAAGTTTACTCAAGCTGATGTGAAAGTCAATGCTCTCTTAATAATTGCTACTATTTGTTGCACTCTGCAAGTCACATTTGCCCCATTTTACAGAGGGATATTACAGATGAGAAATCTAAGATTCAATGGGTTTAAATAACTTACCCAAAGTCACACATAAAGTGCTAGAGCCAGAATTTGAACCTAGAGAGCTTGCCCATCTGCAAAGACTGTACATGTTATGACCAGAACATTCACTTCATGGATGAATATTCAGAGCAGTAGCAGGATCATCACCAAATACTTCTAGAAAATGTGCATATAATAGATTTGCTGTTATGTCATCTTGGGAAGAATGCTCTTTTCATTATGACCTGGCTGCACTCTGGGGTACACCTACTAATACAATAGCATATGCCTCTTTGTCTCAATTTTGCAAGAACCCCAGTTAATCTAGCTCTACAATTGCTCATAAGAGTAATTCTCATAGAAATAAATAAGAAAAGACTAAGTGTAGCCAAGTCTGTAAAAATATAAAAATAAATAAATAAGAATTTTAAAAAATGTAATATTAGAATGCAAACTTGATTTAATATCTACAAAGCAATGAATGTAATATATCATTTTAACAGAATAAGCAAAACCTCCCATGATTCTGAAATGCTTGTGCCAAATACAACATTCATTCATGATAAAACTTCAAATAAACTAGGAAGAAAAGGAAATTTATCCTGATAAAGGGTATCTTCAAAAACTCAAAGCACCATTTGTCATAGTGGAAGGCTAAATATTCTGCCTCTTAGACTGAGAATGAGAATGAGATCAGATGTTATCACTTCTATGTAACATCATATTGAGGATTTTAACCATTGCAAAAGGCAAGAAAAAAGAAAAGCATCCAGATGGAAAATGAAGAAGGAACTGCAAAAAGAAAATAATTTCATCCCCAACAGCATTAAAGAATATAATACTTAGGAATAAATTTAACAAAAGAAGTGTAAGACTTAGACACTGAAAACTATAAAATACTGCTGAAAGCAACTTAAAGATTTATCTAAATAAATGGATATATATCTTCTGTTTGATCAAAGGCTCAACATGGTCAATATGGAAAATATTACCTTTTGAATCTATAAGTTAAACTCTATCATCTTCCCCGAATGAATTTTTGTAGAAATTGACAAGCTGATTCTAAAATTTATGTGCAAATCCAAAAGCTATAAAATGGTCAAAACAATTTCCAAAAATAGCATTGGTTGGCTTATACTATTCTATTTCAAAATTTAAAGCCTGAGTAATCAAGACAGTATGGTATTGGCACAGGAGTGGGAATATAGATAAAGGAAAGAGAGTTGGAATTCTAGATATATTTATGATCAATTGATTTAGTTACTCTGAACTTATTAAAAACTAAAATTTTTTGTGCCTTCTGCATCTGTCCCTATAGGATCAGACTGAAATAATGATAGCCCAAGTGGAAACTAGGTAACAACATGTGTTAGAGCAGAGCTAGGTGCGTTGGGCCTGACATGGGACCGAAGAAATTAGAAATAAAGGAGACATAAAGGAAGGACAAGGAAATAAAAATTTAAATATCTACATGCTTTTCCAGGTCCATCACACCCTACACCAATCTCTTTCCCAAGCCTGTTACTCCCAAATTCCCATGAAATCTATAAATCTACCTGAACACTGTTATTGACCACCACCCCAATAAATAGATTCAGTAAAGAAAGATACAGTATTTCTAGAAACCTATAATTGAGGGGACTTTCCAGTGCTATTGACTGATAATGAAGAGATCATCAGCCTAAGGATTCAGCAATTGACCAGACCACCACAAATCATCTTGAGATCAATACCAGACTGATCATTCTGACATACTTCCCATACCCACTGCTCACCAAATTTCGTTAGAAGAGCTGGAACTCCCCAAAAGACATCTCTCACTCTCTTGAAGGCCTGCATTCTCCCTGAGTATATTCCTTCCCTTATGATCAAATGTGTCTCTCTCTGGAGATTGCCCCCATCCTTCCTTAAATGTGTACCTACTTTCTCAAACAGATCTGTCTGTGCCTCTGACTGGTGAGTGCTAAAATTCTTTTCTGTCCTTTAAGCAAATGACCTCACTGGTTCTGAGTCAAGTTCCCACTTCTAAGAACTTCTCAGACCCTTCTCCAGAGACAATTCTTCTCCCATAACAGGCCCTCCCTGAAAAAAAAATTATGAATACAAAATTAGCTGTCAAAGTGAGTATTTAGAATGAGGCACAGTACAAAAACTACAGTTTTTTTGAAAGCAGACAAATAGCAAAAACATCACAAATTCCAGAAAAATAACAGTGTTGGTTGCCTCACACTTTTATAACATCTTTTTCCCTATGTTTTTTGGGCTTCATGTGCTTTATATTCCTCTAAGCATGACTGATGGATTTGGAGAGTTTAGCAAACTTTCCTGGGGCTTTACCATACATGACTAGTCCTGCCACATCTGAGTTTCCTACTTATGCAAAAACTCAAAATTCCTAAGAAAACTTCAACCCTCTGATATCACTGGTTTTGGTTATAATGGCTGCCTCCACAGCAGATGGCCCACTTTTGTTAGATCTTTGCCACCTCCTGTTACCACTGAGTGATACCTGGGAAGAGTGTGTGAAGATCAGAAAATTTTTCTTGAATCCTGGGTCACAGTGACTCAGAAGGAAGGCGATATCTCGTTGGTCCTTCTTCTAGGGTCAACGACTGGGTCCAGAAAGAGGTCATGTCTAGAAGCTCAGGCTGATGGAGTTGCTGCTAAGAGGCGCCAATCCCATTAAAGCACCAGTACCATCCCAAGATGGTAGAAGGTGATTCCCAAGACTGGGCATTAGTGCTGAGGTAGAGGACATGAGAACAGGTAGAAAGGAGGCATAAGGGACAACACAAGAGTGGCCATGATTTTGAAGTCTAGATTTCAGGTCCACTTTCACATGGATTTAAAGTCCAGATTTAAAAGTCACTTTATGTAGGTTGGTCACAAACATTCAGCCAATCATTAGTCCTTACCTTACCCTCAGGTACAGCAATGTAGTCCTGTGTTCACAAAGTAAAATACATCAAAAACAAGAATAAAATTACTTGGGGCCTATCCAGATAATGCTCAACACATCAGGAAATGACACTCCCACATGCCAGTAACATGCCCAGTTAACAGTACAAAAAGAAACAAACTAAAAATGCCCTCTTTGAGCATGTCCTTGAACTACTGATATTACATGTGTAAATATGCCCAAGATGTAACTAGCGTGTTCTTGTCCAACACCCACACTCTCTGAGTGTGCACTTCTTTCTTTCACTCAATAAATTCAATCTGTGCTCACAATCCATCCTCAAACTCCTTTTTGTTATGACATCAAGGACCCTTGTTTCCATGACAGTATTTTATGCCTCTGCACACTCCTGAGACCAGTGCTTCTTCCCTGGTTACCCAGAAAACACAGAGTCTTAGAATAGCTAGTGCAAGTGAAAGGCCTTAGAGATTAAGCCTCATTAGCAACCTGGTAAATCCATTAATCCACCTCTGACCACAGCCAGCATCCATCTGGAGGGTGCCTTGTATACATTACCAAATAATCCTCTGTCATAGAACGTTAAAAGCCAATTATCCACACGCTCTCATTAGCATGACATCCCTACAAAAGACCTTGAAATCAGTTCAGAATTTGGATTTAGTCAAGAGGAGACGTGCCAAAAACAGACTGCATAAGGAAAGAGAAGAGCAGACTGAATTGCCACAGGGACTACTTTCCTGCTGTGAGAACTTCCTTTTGAAAGACTGGACACAGGGAAAGGATGATGCTTTCCAGCTGGTAGTGAGAGCCGTCAACGTGAGAGATCAGCACAGGGCATATTGCAGACAAGGTCTTGGACAAGCCATAGCAATAGTTAGAGCATAAAAGGTGTCCCCAGGCAGCCCTGAAAGGTCCCCATCAGCGGACATCCCTTTGCTAAGTCCAGCGACCTAAAGATGGCTGAGGGGAGAAAATGGACACTCCAAAGGTCACACTGAAGCCACTATCACCCATGAGTCTTCTTATGTCTATGGTGTGGGCCTATGGCCCTGGGGATCCAAGTGGAAAGGAACTTTTAGGGGCAAGGAATCTGCTGGTGTGAAGGGACCCATGAGCTGATCCTGCTGCCTGGGGGACTCCAGACAGACACCAGAAGGAAAGTTCTAAGGCTTTGTTATTTGACAAACTGGGACTATTAATCCATCAAAATTAGGGTTGAAAATACACATGCAACTGCTGTTTGTAGGACTTAGGGTAACATCAGATGACATGATCTGAATTGCCTTAACACTAAGAATTTTCCAGGGAAGAGCCACTTCCATTGGGAGTCACCTGGCTCCCTTCAATCCAAGAAATGCCCCCATCTATGGTCCTGATTCTGGCAACAACTTCTTGCGCTCAGTGAGGAGGTGCTATTATTCTTTTCCTCACCAGAGTCTCCTAGAACACGTGGAAGGAATGAGGTTGCTTCCTTGTTGACAGACCATCCAGCAGAGGCAGTGAGAAGGACAAAGTTTATCCCTTTCTGAACACCACTAAAATATCAAAGGGATAAAATATCAAAGGGATAGCATTTCATACCTGTTCATGAAAATGATGATCTTGAAAATATCTTGATTTTATATTTATAAAGACAGTCCGTGCTTATTTTAGACAATTTTGAAACACAAAAAATAGAAAACAAGGTTTCTAGTTATCGCACTCCCCAATAAACATTGTTTGAGAGTTTGGTTTATAACCTTCAAGAATTTTTTTTTTTTTTTTAGATAGGCATATATATCCAAACCTAAAAGTGTAACTCCTAGAATCCCAAGTTCCCCAGGACATTGGGATCACCTTTTATAGTAGTCTATAAATAAAACACCATGAGTCTCATCCTAAGTGGCTTTGAGAATCTCGCATCTTCTCCAGTTGTTTCAACAATTCTAAGGAGGATGCTAATATAGTGGCTATTGATTAGCTATTACTTTGGATTCTGTCCCAAGTTTAATTGCTTCTTGGTTTGTCTTGCCCACTCCTTACCCTGCTCTAGCTTTTCTATAGTTTACTTTCCTTTAAAACTAGATAACACCTCTTCTTATTTTTTAGTGACTACTTAGATACTATTGAGTGAAAGCGAAATTTACTGAAGGTTTGGGATTTTGAGAGAAGATGAAAGAATTAACTCTTCTTTTTTCTTTTTATTACTATTCCTTTTTTGGTGCTTTTAAAAAATTTTAGTTCATTGTACACAAATGGAGTACAACTATCATTTTTATGGTTGTACATAAAGGAGAATCATACAATAATAGAATGAGATGAACATCTTTACCCTATGCATATGTATGAAGAATTGACTCTTGTATGTATTATGCTTCATATTTACCTTCTGCTTGGTTGTATTTCATGATCCTGGGAAATTATTTTATTCACTACTGTGAAATGTATCATCTTTAATGTCTATTATTCATAATGTGCTTAGTAGAGGCCAGGTATTGTGCTAAGAATTTCTCACACGTGCCTTATTTGATCTTCTCAACAACCCTGGGAATTAGATATTATTACAACTGTTACTTTACAGATAGGAAACTAAGGCTAAGAACAACTAACTTATCCGTGATCATACAGCTAACTAAAGGGTAGAGACATTTTACACCCAGACAGCCTGAAGTTCCATATTCCCACTATGCTATTCTGCCCCTTGCCTTCATGATAATCATAAATGCTATGACCCTAGTACTAATGGGTTTCACAAAAATCAGTTCCACTTGGATCACTTCCTTTCTGGCAGCTACATTCTTTACTCTGAGCTACATCCCCTTTCTATGGTTTGAATGATGGTTTCCCCTCCAAAATTTATGTTGAAACTTAATTCCCAATGTAAAAGCATTAAGAAGTGTGACCTTTGAGAGGTGGCCTTAGGAAGTAGAGCTCTCATAAATGGGCTTAGCATCCTTATGAAAGGGTTCATGTTGCAAGGAGTACTCTCTTGCCCTCTGTCCCTTCTGCCATGTGAGGACATAGCATTCTTCCTTTCTGGAGAGCGCAGCAGCCAGATGCCATCTTGAAAGCAGAGACATGCCCTGTGCAGACACCAAGTCTGCTGGCAGCTTGATCTTGAACTTCATAACCTCCAGAACTATTAAAAGAACTATTAGAAATAAATTTATGTTCTTTATAAACTACCCAGTCTCAGGTATTTTGTTATACAACACAACGTCATCCATGTTTCAAAATATTTCTTTTGTCTTATTCTTAAAATATCCCTCCAAACCAACACCCCTTTTTTGCAGTGGTCATTCCAGCCTTAATAATCTTGAATGAGTCTGATTACCTTAATTTTTCTTGTCTACTCACTTTGTCATTAAGATAAATCAATATCTATGTTAAACTTTGCAACCCTATTTTTTTTTAATTACCTCTTTTTGTATCTTTTCTTCAGCCAAAAACTTCTCCTTCTATATATAGCAACCTGTTGGAGAACTCTAGAAATCATAGTTTCCACAAAGCAAGGGAAAATTCCAGAAGTCACAGAAATATCATGAATTACTCAGTTTTACATCACTGGGACAAAATACCCCAGAACAATAAGTTAAAATAGAAAAGCTTTATTTTATGGCTTATGGTTTCAGAGTTGTATGTGCATGGTTGTCCAACTTCATGGGATCTGGGAGGCAGCAGGAGAGAAATCAAGGATAAGAAATACACTTCCAGGGCACAATTCCTATGACCTACCTCCTCCAACTAGGCCCCAAATCCTAAATTTCCACCACTTCCCACTCATGTCCTCAAATTATTAATCTATCAATGAGTTAATCCACTCATGAAAGCAGAGCCCTCATGATCCAATCACTTCTCAAAAGCCCCACTTCTGAACATTGTGCTTTAGGGATCAATCCTTCAACGCACGAGCCTTTGATTGACGTTTCAGATCCAAACTATAACATAGGAGACTTTATATTTGATATTTGAGGCACCTCTGGTAGAACAGTTCATGAGCAAAGAGCTGGCTGAGTGTAGTCCCTAAACACGAATGTGGATACCTTAGAGCTTTGTCACAAGATGCTTGTCTTTACAAAAATACACATAACATTTCAGCAAAGATGGACTATCAGGTACCATGGCTGCCTGCAGTTGATCTGACCAAATTGATCTGGTTTTTTCCATTTCTTCCAAAGGGCATAGAAAAACCTCTAACTTCAAGTGAATTAATAAAATGTGTGTCCAGATGGAATGATTCTGGCTTTCCTCCACCCTGTCCCAGATGCTGGAAGAATTTCTTGAGAGGTCTGGCATAATGTCACAGATGTTTTGAAAATGATTTTTTAAATTTATGAATCACTGTTTTCCAAAGAGGATTTTGTGTGATCTTATTTTTTTTTTACTACAAACAAAATCATGTTCTTCAAAAAATGGTTATACTGCAATTTTTAAAAAAATACGGCTTAGCAATAAAGCCAAAAACACATATGCCACTTGACAAGTATTCCAACTTGTATCCTGGTATTTGTGGGAATTTAGTTCAGGAAATAAGATGAGATTTCACCAGATATGTTAAATGGCATGTAATAGCCAAGCTTAGAAGTTTTGTCCAACATAGTGTTTAAATTATTGAATGTCTAATTTTTTGTGCATTATATAAAATACAAAGATTATATAGAAATTTGGAAAGATGTTGATAAAATGCTGTAAGTAAAATATAGGACACAGAATCATATTATGGTCCTTCTTCCCATAGCAATGCATATTCAGTAGTTGTATGTCTTGGAAGGAGGAATTGACCTTCCTAAGAACATTGTTCTCTGACTCCCAGTCTTATTCTTGCCTTGCTACGCTGCCTTGAGTCCCTACACCATGGGTCATTATCTCAGATAATGAAGAAGGGTCAAAGCTACAATTAAGTGCCCATGATGTCAACTTCACAACTTTGGAGTATGCAGACAGACACACTTACCTCACAAAAGATACAGAAATTGACCATGCAGAGGGACTAGAAAAATGACTTATTCCCACTTTGTGAAAAAAATTCAAGTTCATGCTTTGGTACCAGATGACCAAGGCCATTTTGTCTCTGACCCCTTCAGATAGGGTTTCATGAACTTTAATTAATAAACCTTGAATTATGACAAATTCAGTAAATTGTGTTGGTTAAAATTCAGGTTTCTGAGGCTGGGCTAAACCTAAAGCATCAGAAGTCTCTGTTTGTGGCCCAGGAATCTGTATCTTAAACCTCATCCCAGGAAAGAAATTAAGGACTGAACTGCACTAGACACCTTGTCCTCTCCTTGCCAGCCCTGTGACACTGGAGCTTGGGCTGTTCCTGCTTCCCTGGCCCTGCATCCACTGCCCTGCATTTCAGCTTTGTGAACCATTAGGATCCCTAGGACTTCTGGGTTTTGCACTTATGCTTTTTCCCAGGCCTTCCAGCAGGCCAGAACTTTGTTTTAACCTTGTTGAGAAGAGTTCTCCTATAGCGTTAGCAACCTGACCCTATCCACTCTATCACTCTCCTCTCTTGTACTAAGTCCACCCACCATGGGAAGAGGCATGGGAAACTGGGAGGTATGAGTAACATTCACCAATGCTTTCCTGCCAAAATGTCACCATTGCTAAGTCCCATTCCTCTTATAACATATGGATATGCCCCAACCCAGGCTAGAAAACCCAGAACAAACAAATGTCAAGGTTATCTTTTGCCTTTTATTTCAATTATTCAAAATATTAGGTAGATTTGTATAACCTCCAGAAAAGGAAGTCTTTTTTCTCTACTGAATCATCCATCCAACAAGCATATTGATTTTAAAGAGAATACCTATTACATTTCACAAATTCCACATTAGCCTTATTTTCAAAGTCTCCCTGTGAGTCACTTGTCTCATCACTTAGATTTTCTGTTGAGAGAGAGAGAAATCTTAGTATTGATTTTTTATTTTTACATTTATCTTCACATTTTAGGAAGATGAAAAATCTTAAAAGTCAGCATTACAAAAAGGAAGATAACTCCACCTATCTGGGCATGGAAGCACATATTTATACAGAAGGGATGTTCTAATGCATACCACTTTCAGATCCAAATGCAGACCCTGGTGTACAGCAAGGGTCATGATCTCAGATAATGAAGAAGGGTCAAAGCTACAAGTGCCCATGGTGTCAAATTCACTTCTGGAGTATGCAGACCCACTTACATCTCAAAAGATACAGAAACTGACTTCCACCAAAAGGTAGCTTTTGACCCAAGCAACTAAATAACCAGAGATTGGATTTCCTTATCTCCATCTATTAATATATTAGAAAAGTTTTTAAAATTGATAGTTAAAGATAAGATGAACAGAGATTTTTCTTTTTCCCAGAACAAATTTCTGGGCATCCTTTTGTGGTCTCTGTGCCTGAGATTTTAACTGTTCCTCTTCCTCTCCTGCCCTGGGGAGGAAGGGATTCACACAGGGTTTCATGATTTAGGCTCTCTCACCTAAACATTTTGTGTATACTCAAATCTGGACATGTCTAGTCTTATGACATTCTCCTTATTTATTGGAGTTTGTGTTGAAATCTTCAGAGGGTGTGTAAGTTCATCATCCCCCTGATAATGACAATGTAACAGCTTTAAACACACACACACACACACAGACACACACACACACACACACACACACATATTCTCTCTCTCTCTCTCTCTCTCTCTCTCTTTCTCTCTCTCTCTCTCTCTCAAATCTAACACCTTAACCTGAATGGAGCACTTGGCTCCCTTTACTTAAAAACAGACTTTTTTTCTAGGGAACAAACTCTCCCACTTGAGAGAAGTCCCTAGTATGTTTGACAGAGAAGAAGATTGACTTCTCTTCTGAGCCTCAGCAAAGGGTCTCCTTGGGAATTAAGCCAATTACCAGTTCAAGGAAAAGTTCAGTGAGTAATGGCTTCTTTCATTCTAAAGGGCTTTCTGATGATGTCAGGTGAATACCCTGAATGTCATGGTGGCCCATTTTTGTTCCATCCCTTGTAGGTATACTCTGTGGATCCTGTGGTTGTACTTGGCTGTGGGTACATTTAGTCATGCTTACAGAAATTCATTTATAATCCTGGCATTCATACCTCAGAAAACTTGTTTCATCTAGCTTATAGTTTTGAGAGCATTTGTGTGGTATTATCATTCTTAAACATATTTATGTTTAAAGAATCAAGTTCATGCAGGAGAGAGTAAACCTGGCCCAGAATTAATACACATTTTAGTTTCAAATATAATACCATGATTATTTTCTAAGGCAGAGCTAGAAATGTTGAATGATGTGCTTGTATAATACCACTTTTAAAGACTTCATTAAATGTCTTTCTAATATTTTTGTAGTTCACATTACTTAATATCTATTTTGATTCAGTTGAAATGAAGATAGGAAGAGATTCCATGAGTGGAGGGGGAAATCAAGATTAATCAAGCAAATGACATCTAATTATTGAAAAGCATATTTTAAACCAATTTCTGCAAGAGTAAAGGAATATTAAATATCTAGAATATCACAAAACATAAAAGTACTAGAACATATTTTTTCTAAACCTCCTAACATTTTAAACTTAACATTTTAAACCTAACATTTAAGCTTAAAATAATGAAGAAATGAGACATTTTCTGTTTGCAGCCTCACATTTTGTTTAAAATAATTTCATACAATAGTGATTACTATACCCTTTGGCTCCCTTTGAAGAAAGAACATGCTTGGGTGAACAACTTTGACATTTGAAAATCAACAGTGTTTACATTTAAGGGAATTCACTATAGATGGTTTTTAATGAATTTAAACATACTTACCAATACTTATGTAAACTGTATTCTTTGTTCATATTACTTCCCTTCAATTATATTATTTCCTAAAGTTCAATAACTATAAACACTATAAATGAAGCCATCTGTCCAGAGCAAGCAATGATCATAACTCCCATTCACATTATACTAAAGTTCAAAACATTCCTCCAGTAAAAAATGATGTAAAAAGCTAACAAAAAGGTGAACAGTTGGTAGGTCCATAATTTGGAAAGAAGTTATGAATTGAATCACAAATTCCGAATTTATATCCAGAATATTCAAATAAAGACAACATACAAAATATTTTACTCAGCTAACCTGAATTTCTAATATGAAATAAGGTATTTAAATCTTGTGCACAATAGACTACAGTATGGATATAGATGTTTTACCAGCCTGACCTTGGAATTTAAAAAAATTAGAACAGAATGAGTTTGTTCAGTTAGAGATTTTCATGTTTTTTTTTACCCTTCATCCTTTATTCTTCACCCAAATAAATATATTTGTTGAGTGAGTAATATGTAGTCATTTGATAAATATTTATGATCTTCAGTTTTTGAGAGAGCAGTTGACTAAGTATAATTCATGAAGAAGTGTCTCAGGTACTCATGTTCCAGGACTCCCAATTTGGAAGAGAAGAGAGCAGGAGCCAATATTGATTGGATGTATATATGAGTAGGCAAAAGGGACTCCCACCCTTTGGAGCAGCAAATCAGCTCTTTTATCCTGTACCTCAAAAGATGTCCTTAGACAAAACACCTGAGCTCCTCACAGGGTTATGTTGAATGGAAGTAGGAGAATAGAGACCTAAATACTTGTATATTTCTGTGTATGGGCTTGGGGTCCGATTTTTGTCTTTGGTCCTGTCTTAAACAGCTTTTCTCATTTACATTGCAGTACTCTTCCAAAATTTTGCTAGCTAATGATATATACCAGAGAGACAGAGAGAGAGGAGGAGGAGAGGGAGAGAGGGGAGAAAGATAGGGAGAGAGGGAAAAGAGGGGGAGGCAGAGACAGGAAACACAGACAGCCCAAGTTTATTTTCCTCTTTCTCATTCAAGTTTAAGGATTCTGTAATCTTTCCCTCCTTACCCTCTACTTAGATATGAGTCTCTTTGTCTTCTCAGTGGCTGCCACTCTAGTGACCCTCAAACTTTCACTGGTTACCATAATATCTCTATGTAATTCTTTTCTTGGGGGTGGTACTGGGGATCAAACTCAGTTACAACTTTTTACATTTTATTTTGAGACAGGGTCTAAGTTGCTAAAATTCTCGCTAAGTTGCCCAGTCTAGCTTCAAACTTGGAATCCTCATGATTCAGCCTCCTGAGTCATTGGGATTATAGGTGTGCACCACCATGCCTGGCTTCTATATAATTTTTTTTATTAGTTCATATTAAATTAATCTACCTCAGGTTTCCCAGCATACAACAGCCAGAATACCCCCTGGAATAGCTATATTGGCACAGGTGCACTGGGAAATTTTCTCAAGGAAAATTACATATATACAGGTTTTACTCAAACTCAGCAAAAGCTATTTCTTGTGCTCAAAAGATAGGAACTTGACAGCTTGATTTTCAGGAAACATGACAAAGGAAATGCGTGACCATCTGTATTCTTTGCCTATCTCTGTCCAGATGCCTGCCCCAGAGCATGCTCAGGAAACCTTTCTCTTTAGTAAATTGGTAGCAGTCTAAACATATTTCTGAGTTGGCCTCAATAAAACATTATGACTGTCTTGAAGAATTGGAGATATTTTATATATAATTATGAAATGTATTAGCTCTTCTATGTAATTTAAAGATAATTATAGTAGTAAACTCATCCTCATAATATACTGCTATTATTTGGATAGGAGATGTCTCCTTAAAGCCCCTGTTAATGCAGGACTATTAAGAGGTGAAATGAATGGATTATGAGAGCTATAACCTAATCAGTCCATCCTAGTTTGAGTGGACTGACTGGGTGGAGTGGAGCTTGGCTGGAGGAGGTGGGGCACTGTGGGTGTGCTCTGGAAAGGTGCATCTCCCTGGCAGCTCTTTAGTTCTCTCTCTGTTTCTAGACCCCACCATGAGCTTAGTTGCTTTTTTCCACTGGGGCCTTCCCTCATGATACGCTGACTCATCCTAAGACCAGAACAATGGACTTGGCCATCTAAGGCTCAGACCTCTGAAACCATGAAACCCCATAAATGTTTCCTCTTCTAAACTGTTCATGTCAGATATTTTGGTCACAGTGATGGAAAAGGTAAGTAAAAGGTACACTAGGTGAAATCTTTCCTTATTTTTCTTCTCGAATTTTCATATGATCATAATAAATCCCCCTGAGAACTAAAAATTTTGGTGACAGACTGTTGAGTTCAACTGTTTTTCCGGTTCTCTGTTGCAGCATTCTATCACCCTAACAGTTGAATTCACCTCAAAACAGTGAACACTTTCTGTGTCATTGGCTCAGTTCATTTGCCATGTGGAGATCTGACTTTAGTCAGCCAAATGACAGTCTTGTGGCATATTTAAAACATCTGGATGCTCTAGGAACCAGAAATAACCTTCCCTTCCACACTCCATGCAAGTAAATATTTCCTAGTAGCATTTCTAAGAACAATATTGCTTAATTTAAAACTATTTCTTTGTATTCCTTTAAATACAATAAATGGCCATGCTTTGATCAGTGTTTCACTGGCACAACAATTATCTGTAGGAGGAGAGCAAGAAATAGGTCTCATTAGGTTGTATTCTTATTCTTTGGAAAGCATCATTCTTGTGCACTCCAATATTTATAATAACAAACACATTTTTTTTTCCTGAAGACCAACCAAATAAACATACTCTTTTTTTGTGGTTTTTAAACTAACATAAAAAGATCATTTTGGCTAGTATGCAAGGAAGAATAAAATTCTTAAAGCTCTTTATTTCATTTTCCTTCCTGAAGTTTTTCAATGTTACTTTAATATAGATACCTGTTTTTTAAATGGAGCATTATGAAGAACAAAGTTCATATTGTCTAACTTTAAAAATTACGTAAGGAGATGGAAGAAATGCTAAGTCCAGAGAGATAGATGCAGTTGTGAAACTTACCCCCTTTTCCCATTTCAAAGATTTGAAAGAGTTTAGTTTCAATATGAACTACTGCATCTAAATAAAATTTAAGAAGTAGAGAGCAGATATTAAACTTGAGCCACAGCATATCCTGTATAGAAAAATGAGAAGTTGGTGAATTTGAACAGTCAAAAGTTTTCAGTGATGAAGAGCCAAACGACAGCTATAGACATTAACAGGTGCAGAAGTGAATGAGAGACACCGAGCAGGATACACTTCCCCATGAATCTGGATCCCTGGGCCTCACACTTTTGATGTTTCTGGGAGTGAATGTTTTGCAGGTAGAGGAGAGCATTCTAGGAGAGGGCTTTATCATGATAATGCAGGTGGAACTCATGCTGAAATCTCACCTATTCCTTTCCTTATTCTATACATATTTATTAAACTGTTCCTGTGTCACAGGACAGCAGGGAACTAATCAGACCAAAATACTTACCTTAATAAGATGTATGTCTTATTGTTCTATCTATAATTTTTAAAATTAGTAGTAGTTTCGATAGTGATAAGTAGTAAGGGGCTGAGGGGGAAAAAGCAGGGAAGGAGGATAGGAAATGTAAGAGAGAATACTGAACTTTTAGTGGGGTGACCAGGGAAGGGATTGTGCAAATGAAAAGCCCCGAGGTGAATTTGATGTTTATTCATGCCCTGTGTGTCTGTTTCTGAGAATATGGTGGAGCAAAAACCTGTGAACACTCCCTTGAGAAACATTTTAAAATACTGGATACAATAATAGATGCCACCTGTATTAGATTCTATTATTGTATAACAAATTTCAACAAGCTTAATGGCTTAATGCAACAATAAACATTCATTCTTTCTCAAAATACTGGTGGGTCAGGAATTCAGAAGCAGCACAGCTGTGATCAACTTCCAAAGTGGCTCACTCATGGCCAAAGAGTTGATGCTGGCTATTGGTGGAAACCTCAATTTATCCCCACACGTCTTCCTACATAGCCTGCTTGAATGTGCATAAAACATGAGGCTGGCTTCTCTTAAGAGATCCATGAGGGATGCCAAGGTGGAAGCTGCAAGATGACCAAACTCAGGAAGGCAAACTCCACCATTTCCACACTATCCAAATGGTCACGTGAGTCAGCCATGATTCACTGTGGAAGGAACTACACATGAGGATATGAATACCAACATCTAAAGATCACTGAACTCTATCTTAGAAACTATGAACAACACTGCTACATAAACATAGCTATAAATTCAAGAAATAAGAAAAACACATAGAAGAAACTAAAAACCTTCACAGTGTTAAGCAGAACTGGATGAATAATTACCCTGAAAAGACTTGCCAGTCTCCATCTTCCTGGGACTAAAGCACAGACTTCTAAATACAGCACTTACTGAGTCTTAGACCCAGAAAGATAGGGATTTGGAATAAAGACATAACACTATAATGGATGCCTGAAAGTGCTAAATTCATAGCAAGGGAGAATTAGAAAAATGTGCCTACCAAGAAAGGAGAATGGTAAGAAGTGCCATCCATCTAAATTTCCCTGAATTCTGGTGGGAGAAATGTTCTCTAAGAATTTGTAGCTATAGTCAGACCCTCATTTGACTTCAGTTTGGATTTATGCTTTCTGAAGGATCTAAAAATCCCCACCAAAAAAATTCACAAAATGTGGTCCTGAGTTGGTAGCCTTGGGATACCTGACAAAATCATTAATAAATCCTCTGTGAAGGAAGAGATCTTCAAGTCATGGCTTCCATGATTCCTATGTGTATATGCTGGGCAAACATGAGAATGTGTGACAAAATCATAAAGCACACAAGAAAACAAGTTGAAAGGAACACTAAGCACCAGAACTAAACACTCAAAATTTGGGGCTAAAGAATTACTAAACATAAATGAAAAGGAGACATTACAACTGATGTCACAGAAATTCAAAGACTCATCAGGGAATTTTTAGAAAAACTATATTGTAAAAAAGTGGAAAATCTAGAAAAAACCTGCACAAATTTCCGGGCACATGTTACCTATCAAAATTGAATCGAGTGGATATAAAAAATCTAAATAGACCAAATAACAAGTAATGAGATTGACTCAGTAATAAAGAATCTCCTAACAAAGTAAATCCCCAAACCAGATGGCTTCATTGCTGAATTTTGTGAAACTTGTAAGGAAGAATTAGCAATGCTTCAGACTCTTCTAGAAATTCAAAGGGAGGCAATCCTTCCAAACTCACTTGTAAAGTTAGCATTACCCTGCTACCAAAACTGTCAAGGACACAACACACACACAAAAACTATGGACCAAAATCCCTGGTGAACATAGATGCAAAAAAAGCTTAACAAAATATTTGCAAAGTAAATTTTTCATTTGAGCCAAGAGGATATGAAGCACATTAGAAAGATCATACAACATGATCAAGTTGATTTCATTCCAGGGATGTAAGAGCTGGTTAAAAATATGTAAACCAATAAATCAGTACATAAGTAGAATCAAGGACAAAAATCACATGATCATCTCAATAGAAGCAGAAACAGCTTTTGACAAAATTCAGTATCACTTCATGATAAAATCTCTGAATAAGTTAGGTATAAAAGTATAAAATCTCAACATAATAAAAATTATATATGACAAACACAGAGCAAGCATTACAATGGGGAAAAGCTGAAAGTATTTCCTCTAAGATCAGGAACAAGACAAAATTATATACTCTCACAATTCTACTAGAAATTTTATCCAGAGCAGTGAGGCAAGAGGAAGAAAGAAAAAGCATACAAATAGGAAAGAAGGAAGCCCAATTATTCCTGTTTGCAGATGATATGATTCTATGCCTAAAAAAATTCTAAAGAATCCACCAAAATTTATAAAAAGAATTGTTACATTTGTGAAAGTAGCAGAATAAAAAATGAACATACAAAAGTCAGTAGCTTTTCTATACATTGATAATGTGATTACTGACAAAGTCAAGAAAGCAATCCCTTTTGCAATAGCTAACACATACACACACACACACACACACACACACACTCACACATGCACACACATATAATCAAAACTAAAAAATAAACAAGCAAGACCTTGGAATAAACCTAACTAAGGGATGTGAAAGACCTCTACAACGAACATTACAAAACATTGAAGAAAGAAATCGAAGAAGACACTAAAAGATGGAAAGACTTCCCATATTCGTGTATTGGGAGACAATGTTGTTAAAATGGCCATACTACCCAAAGCAATCTACAGATTCAATGCAATTCTCTTGTAAAGATGAATGGCTTTCTTCACAGAATTAGGAAAAATATTCCTAACCAGTTCATATGCAGACACTAAACACACTGAATAGCCAAGGAAATCCTGAACCAAAATAACAATGCTGGGGGCATCACAATACCTGATTTACAGAGTCACAATAACAAAAACAGCACAATATTGGCATAAAAACAGGTATGTAGACAAAGGGGATAGTATAGGACCAAGAAATAAATCCACGTCATCAGCTAATTCTCATCATAGCTGCCAAAACCATACATACACCATATATACATACAGTCTGTCCAGACTCTACAACAAATGGTGTTCAGAAAACACTATACCCATACATAGAAGACTAAGACCCCTGTCTCTCACTCTACACAAAAATCAACTCAGAATGGATTAAAGATCTTAATGTAGAACCTGAAACTCTGAAAATACTAAGAGAAAAAACAGGGAAAACACTGAAGGTATTGTCACAGGCCATGACTTCCCAAAAAGGACTCTAGAAGCACAAGAAACATAAGTAAGAATTGACAAATGGAAAATCATTAAATTAAAAAGCTTCTGAACAGCCAAGGAAATAATTCACAGAGTGTAGAGACAAGCTACAGAATGGGAGAAAATCTTTGCTGGCTATTCATGTGACAGAGGATTAACATCCAGAATACATAAAGAATTAAAAAAAAACTTAAGAACAAGTTATTCAGTAAAAAATGGACAAATGACCTGAACAGACACCACTCAAAATAAGAAATTAAAATGGCCATCAAAAATATAAAAAAAATCATTATCATAGGTCATCAGGGAAGTGCAAATCAAAACTACAGGGGGATTCCATCTCACCCCGGTTAGAATGGCTATTATTTTAAAAAACAAACAAACAAACAAAAATAACAAATGCTGATGTGGAGGTGGAGAAAAAGGAAGCCTTACACAGTGTTGGTGGGATGTAAATTAGCACAGCCACTACAGAAAACAGTAGAGGCTTCTCAAAAAATTAGAAATAGAACTACCGTATGATCCAGCTATACAACTCCTGGGCATATATCTGAAGGAAATGAAGTCAGTATATCAAAGAGATACCTGCTTATCCACATTTATTGTGGCACAAATCAGAATTGCCAAGATATGAAATCAGTTCAGGTGTCTATCAACAGATGAGTGCCTAAGGAAAACATGGGGTATTATTCAGCCATTAAAAAAAAAATGAAATTCTGTCATTTGTAGGAAAATGCACAGAACTATAGGATATTGTGTTAAGCAAAATAAACCAGACACAGAAAGTCAGGTATTGTCATGAAATTCATTTGGAAAAATGAGAAACCCAGAATAGCCGAAGCAATCCTTAGCAAGAAGAGAGAAGCAGGAGGTATCACAGTATAAGACTTTAAACTGTACGACAGAGCTATAACAAAAATGGCATGGTATTGGCACCTGAATAGACAGGTTAGACCAATGGTACAAAATAGAGGACACAGAGATAAACAAGCATAAATATAGTTGTCTCATACTAGACAAAGGCAACAAAAACTTTCACTGGAGAAAATATAGCCTCATCAACAAATGGTGCTGGGAAAACTGGAAATTCACATGCAGCAAAATGAAATTAAACCCCTATCTCTCACCCTGCACAAATTGGATCAAGGACCTAGGAATTAGACCAGAGACCCTGTGCCTAATAGAAGAAAAAGTAGACCCAAATCTTTATCATATCAGCTTAGGACCTGACTTCCTTAACAAATTCCTAAAGCTGAAGAAGTAAAATCAAGAATCAATAAATGGGATGAATTCAAATGAAAAGGTTCTCAGCAAAGGTAACAATCAAGAGTGTGAAGAAAGAGCCTACAATATAGGAGAAAATCTTCACCACACGCATCTCAGATAGAGCACTAATCTCCAAAATATATAAAGAACTCAAAAAACTTAACAATCAATGATTTAGACTTAATGGACATATATGTTGTAAAGTGGAACAGGAGCTGCTTGTGGGAGTAAGGATGATGAGTGCAATGGCACTAACGCCAAACGGGGGGCCACGTTCTTGACGCAGACTCGCGCTTAATGAGGAACAAGCAAGCATATATAGCAGGCATCGACTAATTACAAATTGCCAGTAGCTATTAACACCCTCATGTTAAGCTCCTGGTTATGCTCCTGCTAGGCTCATGATCAGACCAATTAAGGGAAGAGGAAATACCTGAGCTCTGTGTCCTCAGGTAATCCTACAATTCCCACTTTTCTTTTATTTGTGCAGGCATGTGTCCTCTGGCCAGGAGCGACAGCATGCTACCATGGGGTGGCCGACTCTCATGCAGGCAAAAGGGGATCATGGCTGTGCCTGTCTTAGGTTGCCCCTCTGGGGATTTTACCTGTCATTGACTACCAGCTGTTGGCCACCCTTGCCTAGATTGCACAATGTTCCAATGACTGTCTGTCTTAGGTTGTCCCCTCTGGGGATCTTACCCGTCATTGACTACCAGCCATTATCAGCGATGTTTAATATAAGAGGGGTTAGGTCTGGGAGTTTTATTACTCCTTTTGGTTTTCCTTGCTTGTCTGGAGGAGGCATGCTGGTATGGTCGAGCCTCCAAGTACGCAGGGTTTCTGTCCTGCGGTTGGGTATGCTGGGGCTCCGTGCTCACAAACATAGCCACAGATCTGCTCAAATTGTCGATTTGAACTTGTAAGGAAGACTTGCAACATTTTATGAGAAAAGGCAAAAACAAAGGATAAGAAGAACAAATATTAATGGCCTAAGAATTGGTAAACTTAGGGTAGTGAGCCATGGACTAGGATTATATAACTTTTGATATGGGGAAGAAAAAATACTTTCTTGTACCAGAACTAGGAGAAAAGTCAGCATTTTCATTGTGAGTTAGAGGACCGGCTGGGAAGAAGAATTCTCTTTTTTAGGGTCCACAAACAACAAAACCACATTTGAGCATAGCTGATTGTTCTGTTCCCCGGAGGAACAAGAGTTTGAGCTTGACTACAAGCTCTTAATTGATAAAACGGGGGCGTTGCCCCATCTAGGGCCGTGCCGTCATCGAGACAGCTGTTTGGATGGTTGTGTCTCCTCCAGTGATAAATTGCTCATTTGAGCTACTGGTGAGTATGGCTGGGACCCTCTTGGAGTCCTCGAGGGTGTCGAGAAGCCTGCTTCTGAGGAATGGTCAGACATTCTTCGCAGGCACCCAAATAGGCATTGATGAATCCTGTGGAAAAACACAAGCAAACCCTTGCCCTTGGGTTAAGAGGGGCTGAAGTTCATTAGCAGTGAGCATAAGAAATGACCGATACTAGTTGATGTTACCACATAGCTGTTGCAGCTCAGTGAGAGAATAAGAGCCTTGTCTTAAGAGTTTTGGCCTAGCAGGACTGATGGTTCTAGCAATGGTGTACCCCAGAAATGTATAAGGAGGTTTATGCTGAATTTTGTCTATTGCTATTTGAAGACCAATGTTGGCCAAATTTTTTAATAAAAGGTCCTTGCATTGGGTCAATAGAGAAAGGTCCTTAGCTGCTATTAGAATATCATCCATGTAATGGATGATAAAGCAGTGGTTTTGCAAAGGTCGAGTGGCATGTGCCACATACATTTGACATAGGGTGGAACTGTTTTTCATGCCCTGAGGTAATACAGTCCATTGATATCTCAATTGAGGTACTTGGTTATTAGGTTCATATATTGAAAATGCAAAGTAAGGTCAATCTTGTTCATGCAATGGTATAGAGAAGAAGCAGTCTTTAATGTCTAAAATAAAGATGTGGCAATTTAAGGGAATGGCCTGTGGGAAAGGGAGACCTGGTTGTGTGGTCCCCATTTATTCATTTTTATTTATCTCCCTCAAATCATGTAAAAATCTCCATTTGTTTTTGTCCCTTTTTTGAATAACAAATACAGGTGTATTGTGTGGGCTGTAGGAAGGTTCAATATGACCTTTGTCTAATTGCTCCTGTATAAGTTTTTTTTAAATGTTTTAGTTTTTCTGGACTTAAGGGCCATTGCTCTACCCAAATGGGATTTTTAGTGTCCCATTGTAAGGGACTTGGAGCTGGTGGGATAACTCCTCTTGATAGAGCAGTGGCCTCTAGGATTTGGGGTGATACCATTCCCCTGTATTAGGATTCGGCCAGCAACCTGTAAAAGGGGCTACTCGGTCTGAGGCTCCACATTTGTCATGCTCAATTATGTCTTCAAAAATTTCTGGACCCTCTGTAGTTATATGCGTCCTCATTTGTTTCAATAGATCCCTTCCCCATAAATTGTTAGCAATACCTTCTACTACCAGGGGTTGAAAGCGCCCTGTTTCCCCATCTGGGTCTACCCATGTGGCAGGGTCTCTTAATTTCCTAGAGGGTCGGAGTCCTCCTACCCCTTGCACTTTAGGACCCGCAATGGTTTTCCAGTCCTGTGGGATTTCCTCTGTCCTTAATAGGGTCACTTCTGCTCCGGAATCTATCATTCCTTTGAATAATTTGCCATTGACCTTAAGACACAGCGTTGGCTGCTGGGCTAGCACAGGGATGGTCCAATGAACTTTAGGTCCACAGTGCCAACATCCAGCTTGCCTTTTTGGAGCAGCCACATGCACTTGGACTATTCCCTGCGCTATTGCAGCAGCCATTCACTGGTGTTTTCCCTCATCTCCAGTAATGTCTTTAGTTGCTAATACCCAATCATCCAAGGTGCTGCTTCTAAATGGGGCAAGAACTTGCCTGAATTCCTTTTTGCATCCCTCCCAGATAAGGTCCCTTGCTAACACTTCAGCAGCCTCAGGTTTATGTACCCTCCTATCTACAGTTTCCCAGACCCTCAGAAGGAATGTAAGGAACGGCTCTTGAGGACCTTGAACTAGATTTGCTAATTTTTATCCTTTTCCTTTTATATCTCCTACTCTCTTGAAGACCCACATTGCAATGATTCTCACTTGATCAAAATAGATGGGCGGTCCTGTTGCTGGCACCGCCTGGCTTATGAAGGGGCCTGAGCCATTAAGGGCTTCAGCTGTTAATTGTACATATGGTTGCTGACCTGATGTTAAATTTCTTTCAGCTTGGTCTAGGCAACCATCATGGAAAGCGACATTCCACAGTGAAAGCTGTTCTGGAGATAAAACAGCTTTAGCAAGTCCCTGAAATCAGGGGGCACATTAGCAGCACGGACTAATTTTCTATTAATTTCATGGCATAAGGAGACTCAAGCCATCCTCTCTCACCGCCTTGCGAAGCTGCTGTATGGTTTCAGTCTCAACTGGATACCAGGACATAGGTCTGGCGGGTGTTGGATTAACATTAACAGGAAAAACTTGTGCGGGTTTTTTGGGTGTTGTTTGGAAAAATGTTCCTTCATAGCCAAAATTTTTATCCCGTTGTTCGCAGAGGGTTTTATAGGCCTCCAGCCATGGAGAGCTGGGCGACTCTGCTACAGGATTTGAGAATTCTGTGCTCTGATAAGGTGGCAAGGAGGGATATATGTCAGCAGAGGGAGCAGTCGCCCTTTGTGGCATACGCACAAAGGCCAACCGCTTTACTTCCTCCTGTGAGGCTGCAGCCTCCTCCTCCTGTTCTTTACCAACTCCACGTTGTGGCACAGTTTCCGTTCCTTTATCTTTTTGGACCCCTTCTTTTTCAAGAGACATGTCATCCAGCTGGGCATCCAAGGCCCAGGGGAGTTCCTCTCCCATGGGAGGTGACCAACCCCCTGCAAGCAACCCAGAAGGGCTGTTATTACTGGGTAAAAAGTACATGGAGGTTGTCCCCTGTTTGTGCTTCCCATTTTTGTGCCTGCCCAAATACTTGTCACCAGCATTCAGGGTCCCATATACTATTAGAATTCATCCATGGACAAAGACATATTACTAGTTCCCAAATGTGACTAAACTCTTTATCATTAACCTTTATTTGCCTACTGCACAACAAAGCCTGCAGACTGGCTACTTGGTTTGTCCGCAAAGCGGGGGGTTGATTACCCATGTTGAGCAGGTCACTCACTTGACAAGGATTAGCTCACCCTCTGCCTACAGGAGTGAGGAAGATGAGTTCAGATCACTCACCTGACAAAGGTTACCTTACCCTCTCGCAGGGGACCCACATTCAGGTGCCAAAACGTTGTAAAGTGGAACCGGAGCCCCCTGTGGGAGTAAGGATGATGAGTGTGATGGTGCTAATTAGCACCACACCTGGAGCCAGGTTCTTGATGCAGACTCAAGTTCAATGTGGAACAAGCAAGCATATATGGCAGGCATTGCCTCATGACAAATTGCTAGTAGCTGTTAACACCCTCATGTTAAGCTCCTGATTATGCTCCTGTTAGGCTCATGATCAGAGACCAATTAAGGGAAGAGGAAATGCCTGAGCTCTGTGTCCTCAGGTAATCCTACACATATCTAGAGTATTTCATCCATCATCCAGTGAATATACTTTCTTCTCAGTAGCACATGGATCCTTCTCCAAAGTAGACCATATGTTATGCCACAAAGCAACTCTCAGCAAATACAAATAGAAATACTATTCTACATTCTCTCAGATCCTAACTGAATGAAACTAGAAATCAACAATAAAATAAAAAAATAGAAGCTACTCCAACACCTGGAGACTAATTAGCACACCATTGAATGATGAATGGATAAAAGAAGAAATCAGGGAGGAAATAAAAAATTACTGAGAGGTAAATGAGAGGTAAATGAGATCAAAATATCAGGGATGCCATGAAGGTAGTGCTAAGAGGAAAGTTCACTGCATTGAGCTCATACATTAAAAGAATAACAAGTTAACAAGTAAATGACCTAGCATTACATCTCAAAACCCTAGAAAAAGAAGAACAGCCAGGCGCAGTAACACACGACTGTAATCCCAGCGGCTTGGGAGGCTGAGCCAGGAGGATTGCAAGTTCAAAGCCAGCCTCAGCAACTTAGCGAGGCTCTAAGCAACTCAGTGAGACCCTGTCTTTAAATAAAATACAAAATAGGCTGGGGATATGGCTCAGTGGTGGAGTGAACCTGGGTTCAATCCCTACTACCAAAAAAAAAAGAACAAATCAACACCAAAAGCAGAAGAAGACAGGAAATAATTAAAATCAGAGCCAAAATCAATGAAATTGAAACAAAGGAAACAGTTCAAAAAATTGACAAAACAAAAGTTGGTTCTTTGAAAAAATAAATAATGTTGATACACCCTTAGCCACACTAACAAAGAGAGAGAGAAAATTCAAATTACTAAAATTAGTGCCAAAAAAGGAAATATCACCATGAGTACTGCTGAAATACAGAAGAAAATTAGAAAATATTTTGAAAATTTATACTCAAATAAAATAGAAAAAATTTCTATTTGTTGATGAAGACATCGACAAATTTCTAGAGACATATGATCTACTCAAACGGAATCAGGAGGACAGACACAATTTAAACAGATCAATTTCAAGCAAAGAAATAGAAGATGCCATCAAAATCCTACTAGCCAAGAAAAACCCATGACCAGATGGATTTTCAGTTGAGTTCTATGAGACCTTTAAAGAACAATTAACACCAATACTCATCAAATTATTCCATGAAACAGAAAAGAAGGGAACCCTTCCAAACTCATTCTACGAGGCTAGCATCACCCTTATACCAAAACAAGACAGAAACACATCAAGGAAAGAAAATTCAGACCAATATTCTTCATGAACATAGATGCAAAAATTCTCAATAAAATTTTGGCATGCAAAAGCATATGAAAAAGATAGTGCACCACAATCAAGTGGGGTTCATCCCTGGAATGTAAGGTTGGATCAACATACAGAAATCAATAAACATAATACCCCATTCACAATAGCCTCAACAAAAATAAAATATTTGGGAATCAATCTAACAAAAGAGGTGAAAGGCCTCTAAAAGGAAAACTACAGAACACTAAAGAAAGAAATTGAAGAAGACCTTAGCAGATGGAAAGTTCTCCCATACTCTTGGACAGGCGGAATTAATATTGTCAAAATGGCCATGCTACCAAAGGTGTTATAGAGATTCAATGCAATTTCTATTAAAATCCCAATGACATTCTTCAAAGAAATAGAAAAAGCAATCATAAAATTCACTTGGAAAAATAAGAGACCCAGAATAGCCAAGGAAATCCTTAGCAAGAAGAATGAAACAGGAGTCATCACAATACCAGACCTTAAACTATACTACAGAGTAAGAGTAACAAAATGGCATGGTATTGGCACCAAAATAGACATGTAGATCAAAGGTACAAAACAGAAGACACAGATTCAAACCCACATGAATACAGTTATCTCATACTAGACAAAGGTGTCAAAAACATTCATTGGAGAAAATATAGCCCATTCAACAAATGGTGCTGGGAAAACTGGAAATCCATATGTAATAAAATGAAATTAAACCTCTATCTCTCACCCTGCACAAAAATCAACTCTCCAAAGTTTGCTTCTCTTTCTTGCCTTATCTTCTCTTTGTCCCTGTAGGTCTAGGGCTCTGGAAATTGGTGTTAGTGGGGTTTGGGAGGGAGGTGAGGCAAATCAAGGCCAAGGTGGGTAAATCAACTCCCTTTATTCACAAGTATGTGATCCTTATATCTTTTGATGTGTCAAAAATGTTTTATTGTTTAAACTAATTCAGTGGAAACTTTTATGCTTAGAAATGTGCCTACATTCAGGGCAAGGCCAGAGGCCGTCTGTTAGTATGGGATTTACATATTTCAAGAGAAACACTGTGTGGTCAGCATCACCATAAGGAACAACCTTCCTCTACCACAGAGAAATTACATTTTCTCCTAATCTCAGAGGAAACTACTATTCTTTTCTTGAAAAAAATGTAAATAAAAATCCTTCTTGTTTTTTTTTTGTCTTGCTCTACATTTTCACATTTGACTTTTTTGTGTGTGTTCACATATTGAATAATGATTTAGTAAATTTGTATATTTTAGAGTGATAAAAATAACAATTTTCACATTTTAAATTCCCAGAATGAATAACTAGTTCCAAATGATTCCTGAGTCCCACAGATTTGTGTTTTAACTTCCTTACAGATGAATAGCTATCTCAGAACTCTCTCAGGAACTAGATCTTTCCATTTGGTCAGAGGTCAACATGGTACAGCTCATTGAAGGCGAGTGCTTTGTGGGTGATGTCAAAGCCCTTGGGGGAATCTGCAAGTCTGAGGGGCTGCATTCATCCAAGTCAAATTCAAGGTCCCGTACAGACATCATCTGAGGAAAGAGGGGAATAAAAAGTCTGGTTCTAATTTTAGCAGGCTCCTTGCTTGGTCCCCAGGGGTGATCGTTTATAACACCACTTGGAGGCTCATGTGGCAACGTTGGTGAAAAATTCACACTTGGTGTTGAAGCAACTGGTTTGGTTAGCGTGCTGCTAATCACCAGCTTATACAGGGCACTGGGTGGGACGTGCTGGCCCGGTCACACTTTCTCTTTGCCTTTGATGTTATTTGCCCTGGAACTCTTCACCTCTGTATTTATGGCTAATGACATGCAGGGTTTCTCCTGGAACCCTGTTAGAGGAGTCAGCCGAGGTGAAAGGACTCTTCAAATGCTTTTCATCCTTGGGTTTGTGAAGGTTTCCTTCTGCTTCCCTGCGTTTCACTTATAGTTGTCTCTCAGTCCACACTACTCCTCCACAGTCATAGAATTTCAGAAGGAATCCTGTCTTTTGTTACTAGCCTATGCATGAATGGAAACAATAGGCATCTTCTAGAATGTTTATTTTCAAATGTGAATTAGGTGGACAGAAAGGAATAATTTCAACTTCTTGAAATAGAATATACTTGTTAAGTAAGAACAGAAACCATGTGGGGGTTAAGCAGAAAAGTAGGTCCCTTTGATGATTCTGCATGGATTTCCCCCCTGGAGAAATTATTTCTAGGAGTGAAGAAGAGTTTTGTCTTTGCACTATTTCTTTTATTTATCACACCTTTACATGGGCACTTTGTATTGCCTGGCTGTAAGGACCTTGCAAGTTATGAGCTTACCTAATCCTAATAGTTCCATGAGACATTTATTATTTTTACCTGTACTTTATAAATGATGAAAATAAGGCACAGAGAAATTAACGAACTTCCTTAAGGTTGTAGAACTGGTAAGTGGCAGGGATAAGATTCAATTCCAGGAAGTCCCCTGTCCCAAAGTTCATGTTCTTTCTTTCCTAAAAAGTTGATATTGAAGTCGTATCTTGTTACCTGTCGGCTTGTAGAGACCAATTAGGGAAGGAAAGGAAAAGGAGAGGGAGAAGGAATGGGAGAGAGAGGGAATAAGAGAAGGAGAGAGGGACAGAGAAAAGGAGAGAGAGGCAGGGAGGGAGGAGGGAGAGAGAAAGAAGATGGAGGAGGGGGAGGAGGAGGAGGAGGGGGGGGGGGGGGGGGGGGGAGGAGGAGGAGGAAGAAAGATTGCAAATGACAATGGTCATAACTTCCATCACATCATCACAAGCTGAATTGATTTCAACAGCATACATTTCAAGTGTGTTCCATTTGAACTTCCGAGGTAACCTTGTGTTTGCTGCACAGCAAAGTGTGCTATACTTGAAAGCAGTGAAATGACTCATTAAAATCTGAATCCGCTTCAAATCAAACATTTTAACGTGTGGAGTGAACTATGATCATAAGAGAATAAAGAGGTTATTTCATCACATTTTTAAAGATATTTGGAAACTTCCTCATAATTTACCATGGAAAACTATGCATGTTAGAAGAAAAGCCCCAGTTTCTGCTCTGTTCTTCAATCGCATTCTGTCCTAAAATGCAGACTCAGAGACTAAGTGGGTTAAATACATATCAACTTTAACCTTTGCAAAATGGGTTAAATAGACATGAGTGGGATGCTCTATGTCACATGTGTTTCCTAGGCAAATACAGCTATCCCATAATGTGTGGTTTTGAAATACATTATAAAACATGGAGATGTATCTTTAACTTTGTGTATGGGTGTTGATCTGTGTTTTCCAGAATGTTGTCAACCTGCAGAGGAAATAATGCTGAGAAGTGAAGCTGGAACAGTGAGGCTCAAAGAATGACCGCAAATGTACCTCCAGTTGAGGAAATGCAAGAAAAGAGGCTGAGAATGCATGGGTAACAGCTGGCACTTCAGTGTCCCAGACACACTCAAGCATGCATTTGATTGACTGAATTTGCTTCCTTATAAATTAATTTGAGAAGTTTAAGCATCTTTGCTTTGGGTACCACATAACAAAATGCACTGGCATTTCAGGCCATGGTGAAGACTGACCTCAAGCCCCGTTCAAAAGGACACACCTCCACTTGTTTCTTTAGTACTTGAACGCATTACTTCTTTCCACTGGTTTAAACTTTGTGTCTCGGCTCCATGAAGGGTATCTTGATGCAATTCTCTCTTATGTAAATACTCTTACCCCCAAATTTTTGCTTTGTTTTAGTTACCAAGTTCCAATAATTCTTACCACATGGAGAAAACACTTCAACACTTTATTTATTTAGAAGAATGAGGTCCTCATTTTGTATTTTCTTTTGATGGAACTCAAAATGAGAAAATGGGTAATATTTTGAAAATGATTTTATATTAAAGAAAAATGTGTTCCATATCCAGTTCAAAAGGGGAAAAACCCTGTTAGTTTTGTGACCACCTATATTTTGCCTCTTCCTCTAATGCTTACTAAGTCACTTAAATCACTAGAATGCAGGATGACTTTGTTTAGCCCTGGAAACCCAGGTACACAACCCATTTACACAACAGGTTCTCAAAAGTATTTCTGAATAAATGAATAAAGTAACATCTTGGAATGCAATCTAATGGAAAAATTCATGAATTTCAAACAGATAAAACATATAAAAGGATTAATCCCAATGAATTAAGAAACTATTCTGTAAAGAGCTATGGAAACATGAAATTTTTAAGAAAACTTTTGCTTTATTATATACTTAATTTTCAAGTTTGCTTGTTCAGAAGTTTTCTAGTTATATGAAAATCAGCTGCTCAGAAATATGGAAATTTGTAAGTTCTGTTAACTATTCTTAGAAGGCTGGATTGTTCTTAAAAAAAGACCACCTCTTTTATTATAGAGTGAATATTGTGAACGTTTCCTTGTGGTGAATATTTGACTAGTGTTTCTTAAATTATTCTTTTCATAAAAATAATGATTTCTTAAACTTTCTGATTTTAAAGTTCAGGTGCTTCCCAACCTGAAATTTGTCCTTTAGATGGAAATCTTTTCTTCTAATCAAAATCATAAAGAAGATTCCCAACAAATCTGACATCTCTTTTTAATATGTGATTAATTTGTATTAATAATAATTACATTAGTACATAAGACATGTTTAATTTTTATTTTAATCTTCACCTTCCCTTTTCAGGTTAGCTAGGTAGCTCTCCTACAATCATCTCTGCAACATCTTCTTTTCCCTCTCCTCCGGGTCTCTCCTAGTTTTGCGGAGGTGTCTTTCCCTACCTACTCAGGGCAAGTTCTATTTTCTGTTGGGAAAACTGAAGCCCCTGCTCTCCCTATTCACAGCTCTGTGATGAAATACCACAAACTAGCCCATAGTTTTGGGCAGTAATCACACAGCTAATGGATAATTACCTTGAAATAAGATGCTGGGGGAGATGTGAGTTCAGGTCCCAGGGTTCATGTTGACAGGACTCTGAAATTCAGCCGTCACCATTGTCCATTCCACATGTCCCACTCCTCTGACTGTTCCAGAGACATTAGATCTCTTGCTTTATCATAGTTCTCTCTTTTCCTCTCAGCCACCAAAGAAACATACAGAATGTTTTCTGTTATTCGTTTCAGGTAATTTCTTCATATTAAAGGAGTTATTTTCTCCATTAAGTAGAATTTGCAATAAATATGCATTAAGAATGATTGTCATATGATTAATCAGTTTGTCACATTCAAGTGACTTGCTGTTTATCCTGTCATTTACTCTCCCTCATCATGAGTTAAAGAAATCAAGTTAATATTCCTTACTCCATGTTACTTATTATTTCTGTATGAACTAGATTGATCCAGGAATTTCTGCAAGACTGAATGAGATATCACTTTTTCTTGAAATACGTTTATTAGTGCATTATAGTTATGCATAATAATGGGATTCTTTTAGACATAATCATATATGCATGAAATTTAATTTGCTTCATTTCAGCAAGTTATCACCTTTAAAGAGGAAGGAAGAATGGAGCCAGAGATGGTCTTTTTGGGTCGGTCATTTGGCTTCCTCTTCGTGAGGGGGCAGATCAAACAATTCCCACAGGTCAGGTCAAAGCCCCTTCTCTTGAATCTTTAGCCTCCAAAATATTCTTTACATGGGTAGAACTATCACATAAAAGTGGACATTTCTCAATCAAAACACTAGTTCTACTACTTGTAAAAATTTTTTAACATATTGGTGATTCAGAAATAATGTTTGGATTTCTCTGGTTTGTATTCCAAAGGATGAATTTTTTGATTGCTTTATATTTGACTTCTCTGATTTTTATATTCCTGCAATATAAATATCAACAATCAAGCACTATTTTGTCGATTTTTAAAGAAGACAAGTTCTTTTTATTAGGATTTCAAAATATTTCATATCCACTGACAGGTTAATGCTGTGTCTATAATTATGGTCTGAATTACCTACTTGTCTTCACTTCCCGATATCACCAGGGGTCACAAGATAAACCCACAAGTTTAAAAAATGTGATCATAGCAATTTCTTCATAATTTTTTGCTGCTGTGAATTCTAAGTACTGATTTTATACCTGGAAAAAAAGAACTATATTGCTTATTTTTTGAAATGTTCCTTACAAGTTATCCTCTTATAGTGCATAAAGTTTTAATTTTCAACATGGCTAGTTTTCTTTTTCTTAACATCTGAGAAAAGGAGAAAAAAATTGATTCAAAAAGCAGATTCCCTCCATCAAGAATAACTGAACCACTTATTACTTTAATTTGTTTGTGTGTGTGTGTGGTGTGTGTGTGTGTGTTAAGGGTGTGTTTGGGGAGTGGGAATGTGGAAAGAGGAGGTGGGGAAAAGAGAAATGACTAGCTTTCTTAAATTTTGCTCAAACTCATGCATTCCCCAACCATGAACTTGGTACCTGCTACATGGCCATTAAACGAATTTCAGTGTACAGCAGTTTCTTTGGGAATTCAGTAACCATGTAAAGTCTTAGAAACTTGTGTCAAGAAAAACTCTAGACATCTGTAGCAAATTGTCTCTCTGTTCTTTATTTGTATCCAACCAACATACCACCCATAGAATTATTTGGTAAAAGATATAAACAGTTTTCTAAAACATGTAGTAGCTTATGGTATTGATAAGGATTTAATGTTATTAGAAATTTCTTTCTTCACAGTTGAGAGATGATCCTCTGGTCTTTACTCTTACAGAACTTGAGAAACAATTTTCTTCTGTTTCCTCCAGATGAGACAAGACCAACACTGACCTCAGGAAGTTTCTGTGTAACACACCCGCAGCACTCAATGTTATTATTATTATGGTTTTACACCTTTTGCTTACAACTCTTTTCATATCCTTCTCTTAAGAATAATTCTTTACTCTTTTGGTATTTCAAGTTCACTGTTGGATTGGTGTTTACCAAGTATTAAGTTTCATAAATAGGTTAGGAGGAGAAAGAGCAGAGAGGAAAAGGGCCTTATGAATACCATGATTTTCTCCCAAGCCTAGGAATCTTAGCACTGGCCCTAAGGATACGTCCCTGTTATCCTTATCACTGATGGGTTTACTCCTAAGACAGATCTTGTAATCGCCTGGAGTTTGGATAGACCCTGTCTGGGCAAACACTGCTTTAAGTGAAATGAAAACCATTTTCTAGTCCATTATAACAGTGATACTCAATCTGGTGATTTGGTTTAAAATATAAAGTGTTTAATTATCCAAGTAATGGAAAGATTCCTTTTAAAAACCAAATTATATGTATGTGGAGCTAATTATCTAATTTGGATAATTAAGTGTAGAAATTTCCAAAGAATTGAGACTAGAGTTTAGATTTAGAAATGAGAAAAAATAAAATATTACAAGCACAGGAAATAAACATCTACATTTTAAAGACCATCAAAGCCATAACACTCATTCCCAGAATGTCTTATATTTGTTACTTTCCATCTGAAAATAATCACTATTATTTCCTCCTCTTTTTCCTTCCTCCTCTTCCTCCTCTTTCTTTCCCCTTCCTCCTCCTCCCCCTCCTCCTCCCCCTCCTCCCCC
>JAJEJO010000367.1:1479571-1537051 GCA_020662805.1 Glaucomys volans
CTCCTCCTCCTCCTCCTCCTCCTCCTCCTCCTCCTCCTCCTTTTTGAGGAAAACTCTACTCATCACCTATTATTCCTAGCAACAATTGCAATGACTTCAATTGCTTTGGATTATACATTTTTATATTTCTAGTCTTCACATACTTTCTTTATAGTATAGTTTTCTTTAAGTTTTCCAAAACCACACGTGGAGTTTGGGAGTCAATGGAATTCTACTGAATCCCTTGCCATTCTCAGTGTGGAGTTACATATGTATCCAGCTTTGAATTAGTAGTGCTGGTTGTTCATTTGATGAAGCCTAGATCTTTCTTTGGATTGATGGCCACAGAAGTATGAAAGTGCCAAAGCATGTAAGTGCCAACCTTACTGCATAATGAAAATGATGATTATTAAGGGGTCCCAGGTTTGGGGAGAAAAGCACTATTTTCACAATGCCCTTTTCCTCTCCCAACATGTCTAGTCAAATTTGGTAAAACCAATACCAATGGTAGATTTGGGACACACAAAAGGATTTCCTTTAAGGGTTGTGGAGGAGTCAGACATTGTTGGTAATTGTGTCAGGCAACCAACCAATCTTCCTTCTTACATTCTTTAAAAAAAAGATTGTACCCTGGAACAATCCACTGCTCTATGATTCACTTCCTTATCAGGAAGATAAGAGCATGAAAAAATTTCTAAGGCTCTCTGCAAGGCTGACAGTCCCTTAACTGGGCCTATTTCATCACCCCTCTTTTGCTTTCCTAGAGTCACTGACAGCTTTAATTGTTTGGTCCCTCAGAAGTGAGCTTTGCCAAAATCTGAGGAAATGAATGTTTTTCTTGTACTAAAGATCACTGTGATAATGTGTACAATGCAAAGGCGTATGACTCTCCTCAAGTCCCAGACAATTTTTAAAGCATGGCTTTACAGTAACACAGGCTTACTACTTGGTATTAATCCATTTCTTCCCTACCATATTATTGTATACATCATGCTTCCCTGTAACAGGAAATTCTGATAAATGTCACTAGGTGATAGAATGCAGCTTGCTCTTTTTCTTTCCCAAGATTTTTCAATTGAAACAGTTTTATTTCAGAGCATAGTTTCTGATAATACCAAAGTGTAGGTTTTGTGCAAAGTGGTTTGCTTGCTGTGATTTTCTAAAGGAAGTATCTAAGAGTGATTTTTGGTGCCAGCTGGCACTGGATTTCAAAGTAACCTCAAGAACTCAACTAGGCATGTCGCAGTTTCCTGATAATAAAAGCTAACGTACTATATACTCTCCTCCATTCACACCACGGTCATTAGCAATAGCATCCATTATTAAAGTGAGGGATTTATAACATCCACTAACAGTGGATCACAGCATCTCCTTAATGTGAAAAGTATCAGTTCTGCTGAGAGTCTGCTTCATGGTGATCACCTGGTGGCTTTCCAAATTTTTTATTTGTTATTGTAGATGAGGTGAAACTAGAGAAAGGATGTAGGAGAGAGAAGGGGGCAGGACCGAAGTTCTGTTTTTGCTTTTTCCTGCCACTGACACATAGTATGAACTTGAGTCAGTCACCTATCCATGAAAGTGGCTTAGTTTATAGACTAAAGTGAGAAAATGCTTCAGCTTTCCCATTTGAATGTTGGAGAGCTGCTAAGATCACTTATATAAATATTTTTCTTTGAGTTCCCTAGAAGACAGGAACTTTATAAATATTTAGTATTATCGTTGCACCTTAGGTACAAGTAGACAGGAAAATTATGATACTCCCAAGAAGGAATAAACTATTTCAGACCATCCGGGTTCATACCAAGAGACTAAGTTGGCTCCTTCTCATCTGTCTGCTAGATTTTCTTTTTTCTTCACCCCTCCCTGCCCCTCGCAGTTGACCAGTGTAGAAATATAAATAAACCTTAGCAACAGAGCATTTGGAGGTGAGGAAGCTCAGCTTGGGTACAGTCACACTGGCTGATCCCAAGCTGTGTATCAGAATGAATGTGGAATAAAAATAAATATTACATTTCAAATCCCTGATTGAAAAGTGTGAGAAAATGATTCATTTTAAGAATGAGTAATTTGGTTGAATATCCTGAATTAAAGTTCTCACTGAATCTCTAGTTTTGTTTGTTTTGTGTCTTTTATGTATTCATTTGTTCCAAGGATATGAGGAGAGAAGTCTAAAAATGTGATTGTAACTAGAGTGTTTAGAGTCACTCTGTTTACTTCAAGTGGAGCCTTACAAAATTAATTCACTAGTTTCTTTGTAAATTCTTGCTCAACAGGCCGTTCCTCCAACACTTTAATGGAACTGGGTTCTGGAATGATGTTCTGGGAATGCATACAACAGTTATTTTTGGAGAGAGCAATTTCAGGTAATTTTTTTTTTTTTGGTTTACTTTCTTATTCATACTTTTCTGCATTTCCTGATGTTTTTCTTTAAATTTTAGCAAGTTTCATTTTTATAAAAACAATAGTTTTTCGATTTAGTTTTAATAATTTTGAATCTCCTTACTATTGATTTCATTCTCTCTTCCATACACTCTGAGTTGTTTGAGCAGAATTGGGGCTGAACCCAGGGGTACTCTACCACTGAGCTACATCCCCAACCCTTTCTGTTTATTCTGAGACAGGATATTGCTTAATTGCCCAGGTTGTAATCCTCCTTCTAAGTGGCGGGTCTTGCAGGCATGCACCATAGCCTGATTTCTTTTCTCTTTGCTTTTCCCAGTTTCTCTTTAATTGACAGTGCTGGGGATCAGCCTCACACATACTAAAAAGATGCTCTATCACTGAGCCACATTACAAGTCCCCTTCCTGCTTCTCTTACAAATTTAAGACAAGCAGTAATACTGTAACTGTTTTCTAAATGGCGCAACTGAGTCCCACATGCAACGAGAGTGTAGAGATGGTTTTGATCCGGGGAGTTCAGCCTACAAAGCAAACAGACAAAATTTTCTATTTTGTCTTAAATTACTGGGTGAAGTCAAGCCAACATAAGAATGGGTCTCTAGGGTATGAAGTTTGGTAATAATGTTTATTGACATAATCTCAAGATGAATACATTAGTCTTAACATATCTCAAATAATCAAAGCTTCTAGAAGCAATGTCAGTCACAACAAAAGGCAATAAATCCACATTCAATGATCTTACTTGATAAAATAATGAAAACGATTCACAACTTTCTCTTTTGGGTAATCATGGGCGGCTAATTCTATTTGGGCTTCAATACCAAATGCAGGACAGAACATTCAATCATATAGGGTCCAACCTGTCCCTCCATAGTCCAATTTTTTTGCTTCCAGAAGAATCAGCACATGCATCTCTTCACTCATCCTACAAATATTTACTGAGCACATCATGTGTGCCTGTCTGTATGTTGGGCAACAGGGTTAAAACAAGGAACCAGATGTGGTCCCTGACCGGGAGGCTACTGGAAGAAAACAAGCATATAGACAAGACGTGCAGTAAGTGTCTGGGTGCCATATGACTCTGGAAAGAACATTCCTGACATAACCACACCACTGTGGAGTATGGAAGAGGGATTAGACAATACTCCAAAGGATGGAGGGGAGAAAGGACAAACATGGCAGAGCAGACAATCTGAAAAGGCACTGAGATGGGAAACAGTGGGGCTCTTCACTGAGATCCTAAAGGTGCTTTTCATGTGTCCAGAGGCCAATGGGCGAGAGGAGAGTGATGGGAGGGAAAGCCAGAACAGTAAATGGGGGTCAAATTCTAGAAAATCTGACATCATTTTGTTTTTATAAGGAGACAGAAAATATTGTGCTGGATGCGAAATTGAGATTTATATAAGGAACCCAGGAAACAGATAATAGTCCTTTATGGGTTCCAGGCTCCTGCATGCTAGGAATAAGAAAAGCCCACAAAACAGGAGGTTTGCCTTTGATCACCCTGCCCTGAAATTCCTGCTTAGTAGAGTGAAAGGCTGCTGATTATGAGTGTGCCTCATCTGGCACCACAACCCACCCCTCTTGACTCCAGTGTCCACCATTTTATTTCTCTTTCTCTTCACATCCTCTCTTTTTTTCAAGGCTGAAGCCAGTGGCAGCAGTGAAGTTCCTAGTGCATATGAAACCCAGTTCCAGGGCTGTCACCCTTAGATTGCCATGTGGATGCGGCTGCCCCTGATATCCTCCCAGTGGGTCCTGGTGGTACAACACACCTGGCAGCTGCTCTTTCATATTCCCAATTCCTCTGTTCTTTTAAGGTGTCACAGGCTGCTATTACTCACCTTATTCCAAAGTTTCTGGATCACTCTTCTCTGATATTGGTACTGTCACTGGATAAACCTGTGGACCTTGATCCCTTCTCTCCTTGGGACAAATCCTTTTCTAGGCAAATCCCTGAAGACCCGGGTAAGTAGATTCACGTAAAGGTTGCCTTTCAGACACAGTCACATGTGCTCAAATCCTTAGAAGAGTTTAGATGCCTGCTGATACTTTTGGAAAAGTTATGGGGAAAGAACTGGGAAGACAAATCAGGGACCAGAAAAAACAAGTGGAATATGATAACTTGAGGACAGAGAATAAGAAGGACAGGTGGCCTGTGTGGAGCCTCCAAATCCAAAGTACACAGTAGATAGTTGTAGTATTTATCTTATCCATGTTTTCATTTTGATGTCCTCTCACTTTTTATATTTTGTTGTAAGACACCTTAGAACTTTTTTTTTAAGATGGCAGAGTATTAAGTAAATGAATAAAGGTCATTTATACCTGCCACATGGAATAGTCAGCATTCTGAAGACATAAGCGTTGTGTTCAAAGGTGGAAGCAAAAACAAAACGACCTTTTGATAAAGATGCCTATGGCCAGAATTTGAAATACCAGAAAAAGAGGTTTTCAAATGAAAATCAACCTTCACCTAATCTGCACGTGGCAAAATAGAATTTGTGCTGAAAAGATAGAAAATGTTTCCACTTGTGTAGATATGAGGTTTTTCCCATTTGCACTTGTGTAGTAGATAAGAGGTTTTTCCCAAACTGCTCTCAATTCTTAAAAAAAACGGCAAAATGTTCCTGTCCCTTATCTTACCTGAAAAAGCCAGGTGGCCGACCACCCTTCCCCTAGGGGTCAGGCTGACCCAAAAGCAAACTTTGCTGACATAGAAAAAAAGTTAAAAATAACGACCACCCTCCTCTCCATGGTCTGAGTGACCCAGAACTTAAAAAACATGCATTGTAAGCAATTTTATATGTTAACTAATCAAAAAGAACACTGTAAACCTGCTTGTCTTTCATTATAAAAACCCTGCTAAATTTGAGCTTGGGGACTCTTAGCCACACAGGTTGCCCAGTTCGTGGAGGACCAAGCTTGAGCTTGCTAATAAATGACTCTTTGTTGCTTGCATTGATCGTGGTCTCTGGTGGTCTTCTTGGGGGTCCCAAGCCGCGGGACACAACAGTGCCATCACAACCAAATCAAAGGACAACAAACCCAGAAGCCTAGAATTCTGACGATTTGATGTGAGGAACAAATTTGGGATCCCAAGGGCGAAAGCCTGAGAGAAGTGCACTGGTGGAGGTGTACAGCTTCATCCACGGGGGGTGGGGGCATTGTCCAATACAATGGTTCTGGAAGATCCACCTCAAGGATACCAAGGAGGGAGGGGACTTTCAACTTTCTCTCGACTCCCAGGACTATCTCTTTTGCTTATTCAACTCATTCCTCCTCTGCTGAAAGTGCTTTTCGATCCCATTAATTTCCCATTCTTTCCCCAGGAATCCCCAACCAGAACTCCCTTCTTAAAAGTGTCCAGGTTCTTTCCCAACTAGGACTCTCTCCCTCCTCCTTTTCCCTCTGCTCCAGGCCCTCTGGTCTCAGCTTCTGCCTCTTTCTCTCTTGTTTCAGGAAGCCCCATTGCTTTCCTTCCAACCCAACCGGGCCAAGTCAGGGGTGGGGGGCGGCAGGTGGACCGCGGAAAAAGCCAGGCAGCACAAGGGTAGGTAGATAGGACTGGAGGGGACCGGCCGCGCCGCGCCCGCTATCCGGGGCGGGGAGAGCAGGTCCTGCCCTCTCGGTCGGGCGCGCTCGGCCGGCCCCAGGGGCGGTCCCAGGCCTCCCGCTCGCTGCAGCTCCTCGTGCCTGCTCCTCGTGCCTGCTCCTGCTGCTCAGTGGCTGGAGCCCAGGTGCCGGCGGGCAGGAGGCGCCCGAGGATGTGCTGCTGGCCGCTGCTCTTGTGGTGGGGTCTGCTCCCCTGGACGGCGGCGGGGGGCTCGGGCCGGTCCTACCCGCACCGCACAGTCCTGGACTCGGAGGGCAAGTACTGGCTGGGCTGGGGCCAGCAGGGCAGCCAGCTCGCCTTCCGCCTCGAGGTGCGCACCGCCGGCTACGTGGGCTTCGGCTTCTCGCCCACCGGGACCATGGCAGCGGCTGACATCGTCGTGGGCGGTGTGACCCACGGGCGACCCTATCTCCAGGTAAGCGCGTCCCCTCCCCGGCGCCCGCCGCCCGCCGCCCGGGGTGGTCCAGTCCCCACCCCGAGGATGGCGCTAGTGCAGGCTACCCCGGCGCCACCGGGTCTCTGACTCCGGGCGAGGTTGGAAACCCTGGGTCCCTGAAGCCCGGCGATTCTCACCTTCACGGTCAGGTTCTGCACCAGCGGAGCTGAAGGTGCTCGTGCCTGGGCTCCCCACCTTCCTGGCGCCCTGCGCTCCGAGTTTCTCCCCAGGAAGCTGAGCACCGTGAGCCTAGGCAGTTTTCCTTCTCTGAACACTTTTCTGCCCCAGCGCCCCACTTAGTAAATCTCCCACGTACACACCTGCCACGCAGCATCCCCATCTATACCCGATGGGAACGGAGAGGGACCCCCAGCTTTGGACATGGAGGGGACAGCTCTGGGCGGGGCTCCGGGGAGAACCCTTGGTGTTTTGCAGTCTTGCAGTCTAGGGCTGGAAATCTCAGAACGTCCCGGTTGCTGGCTGTTTTGGAGCCTCCTGGCGCGGGGCTTATGTCAGCTCTGTCATCCGCGAGATGAGTGAAAGGTCCTTAAGAATCCTTTAAGGAAGTTTGTTATTTCGAGTGTTGTTTAGGAAACTGCAGACACCTTCATTATCTAAGACCCTCAGACAAAGCCCCGTATTAAGTGGTACAAAATTTCGCTTATTTTAAGGAAGCCACAAAGACTATTGCTTTGCTTTGCTGCCTATTCGCTTTGAGTGAGGTGTAGAAGCGAGGCTCCCTGTAGATAGGAACCTTTACGCATATGGGAAAGAAAGATCAGAACAATTAGAATGATTAAGAGGTTAGGCTTCCTGGGCATCGTTGTTTGATCCCGACCAACCTTTGATTGTTGTGAATGTATGCTCTTAGTTACAAAAATCATCTCAAAACTCTACCGTTGCGGGGAAAGTCCATATGAAAATTCCAATTGTTCGAAACTGTCTTAAGGCTCTGATAGAATGAAAATCAACATTCCTGATGGATTTCTGAATATATTTCTCAGTAAATTTATCCCCGACTTCTGAGTTCAAGTTCCACAATGTGCTGAGGCGCCATCATATTTGAACCCCAGAGCTGTTGACTTTGGCTAAAAATAAAGTGACAGCAATAAAAAGCTCAAAACCACCCTATTGTGTATTTTTTCATAAATTAATTGTTTCCTCCCAAAAGAAATACTCTGATTCCAGTAAAAGAAAGTTTTATGAGGACTGCACTCTGCTGAAGTCACAATGTATAAATTTTTCTTCTTCTGCAGTATCTCAGACATTAAATTTGTCTGAGATCAAGGATTTGACCCCCAAATATGGGCCTCATGGGCTGAAAGACTCACTCTTCTGTGATATGAAGTAGACAATACCTTACTTAAATATCTATTTTAGCCTATTGTAGGGTGAGGAGTGTATGTGCCCAGCAACTACCCTGGCATGTTCTGTAGAAGAGGGCATGAGAAATCTTACAATAGTGATATTATACAAAAAGACATAGTTTAAAAGTTAACTTGATATTATTTTTGTCAAAGAGTAGCATTTCTAGAAAGCCCACCCAATTTGATATCAAACACAATATTAAGAGTAGGATCCTGATTCAGCTTGCCTTAATGGACCCACCACAAACAGACTTTGTTAAACTACAGAATATTTTCACATTGCTGGTGGTTCTTTACAAAGATTGCATAAGACTTAATTAAGTGCTTTTTAGATTGATGTTGAGACATGGAACTTTTTTAAAAAATTGTGAATACATACCACTGTGAGATAATTGAGAACTGGGCACTTACCCAATATACTTAATGAGCAAAGGATAAAAAAAATGAACTTTCTTCTTTGTTTTTTATTCCATGTGAAATAAAACCTTTATTTTCATATAGAAACATTATTTTCTCACTTGGCCAACATCCTTTACTATTCCATTTCCTTAAATATTCTAGTGATTTTAAATATATACAATTGTGCTAATTAGTTAAATGAAGAGTTTAACTTAACATACTTAAATACTCTGATAACATGAAAGATACCAAATAATATAAAATAAAAGGAATATACTAATCCCAGCAGGATCAGCCAGGCTATGTAATTCCATTTTCCAATTCTTGAAATTGAATCTTCTCCTCAGAAACTATTTGAGAGTCTTCACACACTACGTGATAAGATCATCTTTTGTGACTATACCAAAAATAAATAGGATCCCTAAGAAAAGTGTATGTGATTTTATTAGTTGACTTTAGATTTTATATGATTTTCCCCCAATGAAAGCAGACTTTTTGTGGAACAATGAAAAAGCCTTAGCTCCTGGGGCATCAATATAAGTGCAGCAGTCACAGAAGGAAAATGGCATCAGGCTAAGTGATGTGACCCAAGTTGACATCCCAGTCATGCTATCTTGTGGCTTTTCCACATTCATTTTATTTCGTCGTTTCTTACATAATTTTAAACTTCATTTTAGTTTTTTTAAATTGTTCTTTTCTTTTGCTAATGAGAGGTGCTAAACCTGAAAACTATGTAAGAGCAAATTCTGATTAACCAGGTAGAGGATGGTTGACTAAATAGGTGTCACAAGCCTAAATGCCTCTAGAGGTCAGCAGAGAAATGGGTGGCATGGGATTGACTGGATCAGGCTGACTGCAACAGATGGGAGAGAGTCTTGAGGTAAAGTTTTTGCAAGTGAGTTACTGTTACTGGGGAATATACACCCAATATTGCCAGATTGTTTTATTTTTGAGAAAAGACAGAAATTCCTATTGTATGTGAGTGTGCATAGTGTGTGTGTGGGGGAAGAGGAACAAAAGAGAGCGAGGACAAGATAGAATGTAAAACACTCTGATTACTAAATACTGACAACAATTCCAGTTTGTAGAAAGTGTGAACATACACACATACAATTTCAATTGGACGATATCCCATAGATAACCTACTCTGGGACCAAGAGGAAAAAAGCTAAGATTAATAAAGAATCAACCCAAATTATGAAAACCCATGAAAGGCAGAAAGGAAAGTCCTATTTCTTTTCAGACTAGGTTTATTCTGTCAGGAAACAAGTCCAGAGTCAGGGAGTTTTGCCAGTCGTTTTGGTTATCAATTCTTACGTAAGGAACCACCCCAAAACAGTATTTTTAACACAATGACCCTTATTTTGCTCACAGATGTGTAATGTGAGCAGGGCTCAGTGAGGACAGCTCTTCCTGAAGGCCACTCACCTGAATGTCTGACTGGCGGTTGATGTTTGCTATTGGTGGGCACTCACCCAGGTTAGCAGTGGGATCGTGGCCTCTCCATGGGGCTCATTAACATCCTCACAGCATAGTGTCTGGCCCCAAGAGTGAACAGCCCAAGAAGCCCCGGCAGAAGCTGTAGAGCAATTGATGACTTAGCCTTTGAGTCATACTGTGTATCTTCTGCTCTTGCCACAGGCTCACCAATTCAAGAAGGAACACAGACACCACCTTAACATCTTGGGAATGGAATATATTAATGTGACTGTCCTCGGAAAATACCTTCCATCACACCCTTCCTTACCCCTTGCCACAGTCTCCTTCCCACCACCACTTTTGAGTTCCTGTGTACATGTTTCCATTTTCTTTCCTTTCCACTTAAACTGAGAGGCAGTGTTTATTTATTCACTGGTCCCCCCAACCCCCTCCCCCCCCCACTCTCTCTCTGTGACCTATAACCCCCTACTCTCAAGAGTTAGTGAGCAGTTGGTAAGTTTTCCACTGTCCTATTCCATACTTCCTTGGCCTCCTCCCCTCATGCTCTCCCCCAAGTAAGAGTTCTAAACTTTGGCAGACCCATAGTTTTCAGTGGTGGCTGGTCACTAGTTAGAGGTTAAGTCCAATGAAACTACCTGCAGAGGGCAGTGTGACATTTGCCTGCAAGCTTATGGAGTTAACAACTTTATTTTTAAAATGATTTGCGGTACTGAGGATTGAACTCAGGGCCTAGCACGTGCTAGGCAAGTACACTTATTCCAGGCTTGTGGAGTTAAAACATCAGATTTTGAATTTTCTTGCATCAAGGCCGCAAGCTTGGCCACCCTGAAAATGATACCTAGAAGCCTGGCATACTTATGAAAATTTGCCCTGCCCATTTTGCAACCCCTCTGACCCTGTCTGGGGATAGTACCTCAAAGGATGGGTGACCAGGCGACATCAACAAAGGAAAGAAAAGAGGGAGGCATTGCAGGTGGGAAGCCTGTCTTGGCATAATCTGCCAAATAGATTGTTCTGGAGCAGCATGGAAACTTCTCCTCTAGGATGATGCAAAGGTCAGCCTGGACTCTCTTTCACAGAAGGATGGAGCCTGGAGGCGGGAAGCAGTCTGTCCTTTTGCCTTGGCTTTGCAGAATCTCACTATTTTGTCTCAGTGAATCAGCTCAACTCATTTCCCTGATGGATTCATGTCCTTTCCTTGTTCTTTGCCCCTTTTTGACAGAGCAACTCCACCCCCACCCAAACCATTAAGCAACTGTGAGTGCCCATTTGAGGCAAGTAATCCAGGCGATGAATGCCCAGCCTGTGTAAGTGAGAGAAGAGAGCAGCATTGTGGGATGTGCCTGTTGAATTTGCACAAAAATGGATTCACCCTTCCTATAGGGGTATAAAGCACTCATGAATGGAGGCTGAAACATATGTCATCATTTGTTACAGCCTTGCTTGTTGGCTGTCTCAAAAACTGAACCCTTTCTCCACTGAGAAGTGTCTTCAGCAGCAGAGTAATTGCTGCCGGGCCACTCTCTGAGGAAGTGCTGGGAACTGATTTAAAATCACAGAAAACAGTGAGCATTCTTTGTGGTTAACGATGTGCTTCTTTTAAGCACACCCCAGCCAACGGCAACAAAGAAATGTTTGCAAAGCAAATTGAAAGCTGTAAGGGAAAGATGAAGAAAGTGTGCAACCCTGACACAGCTCAGCTGCAGCTTTGTTAAGAGATATTTATAAGTCTTGGGATGATGCCCCCCAATTTCCAGATGAAGAAGGGACCTTTCCAGGCTTCATGCTTGGTGCATTAGTAATGGGGACACATGCTCCAGTGTTCGAATGCGCGCTGATGCTCTTCAGCTGGATGCGTCCCCCTGGCAGAGCGCAGGATTTCGTAATTAGCCTGAGGAAACAAGAGGACTTAACAGCCAAGGAAACAATGCACCTGAATTGACAAATGGAGTTGAAAGTTTCAGATGACAAACAGCATATTTCTGGAGTCTTGGAAGGAGAAGCAAGAGTCCACTTCAAAGAAACTGAACGGTGGTTTAGTGATTCATCGTCTGTAATGGAGCCCTATTAACATAAAGTTGCTGGCAGAAGGGATGAATTCATTACACATCATGGTATTTCTGGAAATGTTTGATCCACATGTAATAAGAAAAAAATAAAAACAATGTACATGGATGCCTCACAATGCTTTTTATTATAAGTTAAAACACATACCTAATAAAGAAATTTTTAGCAAAAAAAAAATTCCTTAGAAAGCTTCTTCCAAATCTATACCTTATTGATTTCTATAATTCTAGAGTAGACCAAACAACAAAACCAGCAGAATTTCCATATAAGGAGAACATACAGCATATAAGCAAATATTTCTGCAAAAAATGGATAATTTTTATTAACTATAGAATTGGGATCATGCATCTGAGTGCTATACAAATAATGTACAAACCAAATATAATTTACTAGTAAAGTCTTTCTTATTCATTGAATGTAGCCAAGATTACAATCTTTATACCATTCTTGCTTTTACAGATTAAACGTTGATGTTTTGTGTATTTACTTGCTGCCTCTTAGAACTCCAAATTTGTCAGATTCCCCTCAAACCTTCTACCCAATTTTACAGGTGAGGAAACTGAGCCATAGGTAACTCCCAATATCTTGTTGGAGGCCACACAAATCCACAACCTGGATTGATTTGCTCTGAATCCTGGCTTGGTGTCCTTTCTTATATAAGAAGCTTCCATAGAAACATATTCCAGTTTTCTTCTAAATAATGGAAGAAGATGTACTTCCGAGTATTCCTCTTACTACTTTTTCCCACTATAAATGTCATAGAAAAACATTTCTATGGTATGATTTTCATGATGTTTCATTCACTGAATTCTTCATGTACCCCTTGCATTGTAGTAAGTCTTTAAAGTGTGCTATCTCATATAATTATCACAATAGCTGTTTGAGGTCACTAGCTTGTTTCTCTTGTTTTGTAGATGTAGACCCCAGGCTCCAGGTCACACAGCATGGCTGTGGTTTTCACATGGTTATGTCTGAGAAGTACCTATAGACAGATAATGAATGTTCACTCATTCATTCAGCCAGTATTTATTGAATGTTCATTGACAGTTCTAGACCAGGAATACAGCACTGAGTGAGATGAAATCGGGAGGACTTTGGAACTCATATTTTGGTGCGGATAGCAGTAAACAAATAAATAAACAAGAAACCAGGGATTATTAGATGCTGTGCAAAAAGTTAAACTAAAGTGATGTGTTGAGGAGCAACTCTGGCCATTTCAGATCAGTGTGCTAATAATCAAAACACAAAGGAAAACATGTGCCCTAAATTTTGAAGGTTGTCTTTGGAAGTTAACCATGGGGCTTACAATTCAAACTATTATAAATAATGAAGAAGATAATCTGGCATGGGCATCAAAGACCTTCAATATAGGAAATTGTTTACCTGGACAAGATATAATTAATATTTTTTCAAATGTATCCAAACTACATGAGCTCTTTTCTATTTGTGTGGCATTGTTACACGGATATTTAATAAGCTCAACCAGAGTTGTCAAGCTCCAGAGTTGGTGATTTTGTAGAAGTTTATTTATGAAGGTTATGAAGGTTTTTCTCTATATCCTTCCTTATCTTTTAATAATAATGGAAAGCTGAAGGCCTTTGAGGCTACATCAACACAACAACACATGTCTGGGGAAGATTTCCATTTTTCATACAATTTTTAAATGAAAATTTGAAATCTCCAGTTCTTAGGAAGAAACTGAATTGCTGCTGCCTTTATTTCCCTACAAAGTTTATGCATGAACCCATTTATACACGGGAGCCCATGGTAGATGCAGCCACAAAGACAGTAGGTCTCTTGGTATCTTGTATTCCTGGATCCCTTTGGATCAAGGGCTAGGGCCAAGATGGACTCATGCTGGGGCAGATTGTAGTCTAGTGATAAGCAGGTACAAATAGATAATTGAGAACTGGGAAGCATACTTCCTATTCCCGTGCCAGAAATTCCCAAACTCCTCTGCCCAGGAAAATCATTTGGGGCTCCTTTGAAAATTTCAGTGGCTAGGCATCTTCCTACCTCCATAACCCCAAACCAATCAAAGTGCAATCTCACTTTATTGGACAAAAACATTAACATGTTTCAGGTTTCTCGGGCGATTCTGATGCAGAGACAAGTTTGGTAATTGCTGAGTTTAGGTGGTCAGACTCTGATAGGGATCCTGTGACTCAACACACAGAAGCTTGGAAGATTTCAGGCCTAGGATGTGGGATACAAAGCAGGATTCCATAGAGAACCATTCACACTGACCATTTGATGTTTGGAGCAAGGGCTTAGCATATCCTTGGATATTTAACATCAGTTTTTTAAACAAAAATAAGGTGGGTTTTTCTGGCATGGAACACTTCTGAGATCAGTTTAATGAAAATGAAAGTATTTTCATTTAAGTATTTTCTCAAATTTACATGCTGAGATAAGAGTAGCAATTTTTAATCTGACAGTAGAAGGATACTTCAAAATATACTGAATTAGGACTCTCTCCTCCCCCAAACCCTTTGTCATTCCTATACCCCTTTTGCCAGCTGGTACCAGTTGCTATATTTCTAAGCAAACGGGTGTGTATCCACACAGAGTTTAAATTTTATCAGTTATGCATGTTCGGAGGGTAGCAAAGTAACATCATTTCATTAATTAATAAAAGTATCAGGTAATTCCTAACTTGTATTTAGTCTAGAAGATATGTTCAGATCTAAAGTCTTTGGTTAGAATTAACAGTAACAAAATGGACTCCCTTAGTATTTGGAAAACTTATCAAGTGTCATTCATTACATAAACAAATACCCTTTCTTTTTCTTCCCCATTCTCCAAGGTTGCTAATAAGCAGTGAAATGCCCTCAAGCTATAGTGGCAGCAGAGAGAAGAGCAATAGGAGAGGTGGATAATTAGTATCTTATTAGGGCATGGATGGAACACTTGCCATCTGATGATTATGTCCTTGCTGCCAAACCTTCCTGAGGTACCAAGAACAATCCCATGTCTTGGCAGATGCTCAAGAAATACCTGCTGAATAACTGCTGAGCGGTTAAGAGGAGGAAATCTTCTAGACTTGGTGTGAGTCCCAGCACTGCTTGCTGCTTATTCCTTGTGTGTTACTTGACAAACTCCTGAAACCTCTCCTAGGGAGTTTCCTATTGTTTGGAAGGGAACTCATGATCTTGAACTCATGGGTTTTTGTGAGAATTAAATGAAATAGTCATATAAAGCTCTTGCAGAGTATGTGACATCTCAAAAGCATTCCAGAAATAGAAGGTATTATCATTGTGAATCGAAGACAAAAATCACAGCTTTTCAACTTGAGAAAAAGGTGTACATTAAATGTATAGAAGGCGGATAAGGAGAGTTTTTGAGACAATTCCAGGACAAGCTTTAAGCAATTGGCTTGTGAATACTTTGCAGTCATGCATGTGTAGAGGCCGGCATGCTTTCAATAGACAAAATTTAGAGGGCAAAACTGCATTTCCTTTTGCATTTGATTTGCTGTACCTGTAGATTAGGGCATTAAATGTTGCATCTGAGTGATAGTGAGGTATTTTGCATGGTTTTGCATGATCCCCTTGTTAACAATGTGGCTTAATGAAATTGAATTTATAAATATATAACACCCAAACCCAAAACATATTAGTAGACTGGCTACATTAGGTTACAATATGAGGTTAAAAACTAGTGATATACTAAAATAACAAATGAAAACTAAAAGTTAAAAATTAATTTTGTGCTGGGCATGCCTGTAATTCTAGCCACATGGGAGGCTGAGGCAGGAGGATCTCAAATTCCAGCCATCAACCTCAACAATTTACTGAGACCTTAGGCAGCTTGAGAGGACCCTGTCTTAAAAAATCAAAGAAAGAAAGATTGGGAATATAGCTAAAGAGATAAAGCACCCCCAAGATCAATCCCTTATTGTGAATGTAAGGGAATTTCAACAAGTTGCTTCAAAAAAAAAATTAGCAATATATGTACAAAATGTGTCACATTGTATTAAATCAGAATTAATATGAAAAAGTTCTAATTATTAGAACTTTTCATTTATTCATTTTAAGTTGACTGTGATGTGACTGCTAAACACATAGATAAATGAAATATTGCCTTATAATCTCTACTTCTCACATCAAGGAACGTAATATTGATGTAGCACTCCGTCCTAGGTCCATCACACCAGAGGATCCCTTTTAGGAACAGCATTGTTAAAAAACATGTGGGTCACACTTCCAATAGAGCACTGATCTCCAGAATCTATAAAGAACTCAAAAACCTTTACACCAAGAATACAAATAGCCCAATCAACAAATGGGCTAAGGAAATGAGCAGACACTTCACAGAAGAGGATCTACAAGCAATCAACAGATATATGAAAAATGTTCAACATCTCTAGTAATAAGAGAAATGCAACTCAAAACTATCCTAAGATTTCATATAACCCCAATTAGAATGTCTATTATCAAGTATACAAGCAACAATAGGTGTTGGCGAGGATGTGGGGAAAAAGGTACACTAATATATTGCTGGTGGGGTTACAAATTGGGGCAGCCACTCTGGAAAGCCGTATCGAGATTCCTTAGAAACCTTGGAATGGAACCACCATTTGATCCAGCAATCCCACTCCATGGTCTATACCCAAAGGACTTCAAATCAGCATACTACAGTGACACAGCCACCTCAATATTTATAGCAGCTTAATTCACAATAGCTAAACTGTGGAACCAAACTCGATGCCCTTCAACAGATGGATGGATAAAGAAATTGTGGTATATATACACAATATAATATTATTCAGCCATAAAGAATAATAAAATTATGACATTTGCAGGTAAATGAATGGAATTGGAGAAGATCATATTAAGTGAAATAAGCCAATACCCAAAAACCAAAGGCCATATGATTTCTCTGATAAGAGGATGATGATATATAATGGGGGGTGGGGAGGGCAGGCAAGAATGGAGGAAGGATGGATTGTATAGAGGAAAATGAGGAGTGGGGAGGGGGCAGGGGAAGGAAAAATAATAGAATGAGACAAATGTCATTACCCTATGTACACAAATGGTGTGATTCTACTACATGTACAACCAGAGAAAGGAAAGTTGTACCCCATTTGTGTACAATGAACCAAAATAAAAATAATAAAGAACATGTGCATAAATGGGAGCATTTCAAGGAAAACTACAAGGAGGTTGGAACTACTGGAAATCTGAGCATCAGGACTGAAATTCTACTGGCAGTGTTTTGACTGGAGAAAAAATTAGAAAGAAATGGTCATTGTTTTTGAAGTTGTGGACAGTCCTCCTCAAGAAATAATGAATAAATACTACATATTATTTCCCAGAAAACAGCGGAGGAACCCAATTAATCTAATAGATTCATAGATTTTAACTTGGTATGAGAAATTCATTCCTGACAAACCAGAGGCATTGGAATTGAATGGATTGCCTTGTGAGGCCAGGAGCTTTGTCACTGTAAAAATGTAAATGCTTTGTGATCATTTCTTTTTTTTATTGTTTGTTCTATTTAGTTATCCATGACAGCAGAATGCATTTTGATTCATTGTACACAAATAGAGTACAACTTTCCATTTTTCTAGTTGTACACAATATACAGTCACACCATTTGTGTAATCATACATGTACACAGGGTAATGATGTTTGTCTCATTCCACCATCTGTCCTTCCCCTTTCCCCCTCCCCTCCCCTCATTTCCCTCTACACAATCCAACATTCCTCCATTCTTCCCTTACCCCTGTGATCATTTCTTTAAAAAATATTTTTTGAAAGAAGTCTTCCTTGGTTGGAGCCAGGATTAGGCATTCTTCAGGTTCACTTCCAACTTGAGTGTGATGCTGGAAATAACTTCACTCCACATTCGTGCTTTTAGGTCATTCAACACATGGACAGAAGGGATGATAATTATCCACCACAAAACTGTATATACTGCTTTTAAAACTTACTTCAAGAAATATACCTGTTCTGTGTGTGCAATGAACTGTCCCGAAGACATGGGAGTGTTCACTCTCCTTCCTTGTCGTAAACTTTAGTATATTTAAATTACTTATAATGGCTACATATTCATTTTGAATCTAAAGAATAATAAAGAAGAAAAGACTATTTTACCACTTGCATATACTCAAAGCAAGAATTTGGAGGGCTTCAAGTGCAAAGGCAAATGTAAAGTTGGTGAATTTCAAAGCCCCTCTGTTGCTTCCCATTGGTGCATTGCTTTGCCTTCTCTTAGAGCACATTGTCACCTCCTGACATGCCTACCCCAGTATTTGGTAGACTTCTCAAACTTAATATGATTTACTTCCAACATGGTTTCTTCCCAGCCTTCCCTATCTCAGTAAATGGTACTTCTTGTAGCTCTAGTCAAAAAACGAGGGATCATTCCTCTTCTCCTTCCTTTACCCTTTATCTAAAAACCCATCTTCATGAATGGATAGAGAAAATGTGGTACATATAACACCATGGAATATTACTCCACCATAGAAGGATGAAATTAGGCATTTGCCAGCAAGTGGATGGAAATGGAGAAAATCATCTAAGTGAAATAGGCCAATACCAAAAAATCAAAGCCCCAGTGTTCTCTCTGATATGCATATGATGACTTACAATGTGGGGTGGGGAGTAGAGATTCACCAAATTGGACAGTGGAGGGAAGGGAGGGAGATGGGAATAGGAAAGACAGAATGAATCAGACATAACTTTCCTATGTTCATATGTGAATACACAACCAGTGTAACTCCACATCATGTACAAACACAAGAATAGGAAGTTATACTCCATGTATGTATGATACGTCAAAATAGACTCTACTGTCATGTATAACTGAAAAAAAGCATAAAAAGTTGAAAACAAAATAAAAACCCATCTTCAGGTTCTATTGACTTTTCTTCTTAAATGAATCTAACACATGTCCACTACCTCTCAAGCTTGAACCTATGGGACCACTACAATGCTCCAAAGTGTCTCATGGCCACCATTCATATACCTCCTCTTTATTCCCCACACAGTAGCCATAGTAGTATGCACACCTCCACCCCTCAGACAGAATGATGGAGGGAGTGAGTGAGGAAGGCACGTAGGCAGAGGAAACCAGCTTTATTCCTTGCATAAAATGGTCATGGACAGTTAAGACAAGTTTAAATTTAGATGATGGGATAAGGCAAAGAAAAAGAATATTCTTTGAATGGTCAAACCTGAATTTGTTTTTTCTGCTCAAGTATATTGTTATAGACAAAGAATAAATGTTTTGATTTTATTATGTATCCCTGATAATTGTATAATTTAGCAAAAAGTATTAAATTAACCAACCTGAGAACTAAAATGAGATGTTTGGCTGTGGCAGAAAAATCCAGGAGGTGGGTTTCATAAGGTGGCCTTCACCAAACAGCCAGGGTGCTCAAGTGGGCCTCTTTCGTTTAGAAACATAGGCTGTGGGTTCATATTTTGGCATTTTGATAGGTATCTGAAAGATCCCTTATTAGGACCCAGAGAGTTTCTGTTTTATCTGAAGTGGTTTCTAAAGCACAATCCCCTTCCACTTTGACATTCCATTTGGATTTCTAAGATTAACGAAGAAATGACTTTTTAAACTCATTGAAATCTGAAGGTTGTGCTTATATAGGTTGTTTATACAGCTTTATGATATTTTTAGGATCAAAGATTCTCTTCACCATGAAAATATTATTTTACTATCTATATTATTAAACCACCATAACACTTATTATAGGAATAGATAGTACAAACAAATGTTCGAAGTAACAAGGCTTTTGAGATTTAGAAACAGAAGAAAAACTGCAGGCACCTGTTGAAGAAAATGATGACAGATGGTAACATTTTTCCCAAGGATTGTCACGCAGCTGTGCTTACGTTCAGTTCTTCAAGCTGAACCAAAGTCTATTCATATGTTTTATTACACCCATAAGAGTTTTCAATTCATCCTAACACGGCACCAGTCAAAGCTCTATTCTGTAGCAGAGATTTTATTTAAAAGACACACACACAAAAAAGACTGACAATGAGTGAGAACCAATTTAACATCTGTGTAATCATGTTTTTGAACAAGGGGTCACAGCAATCTTGCTGATTATCAAAGCTGCCTTTTTCAGTATGTTGTCTCAGTTTGAAAGTGACAGTATTCATGCTATCACGTTAAATGATAAATTTCAACTTCCTGCCAACTTCTGCTGTTGGTGGCTTATTTTACAGTTGCCACACAGCATTTTGAAACATTGATTATGTATTTCATCATTTTTCCAAAGCATAAAAGATTCCAATGGAAAAAAAGTATTCTGTGAGAACATGTTTCAGGAGAAATGTTTCTGTGACACAGCAGAAGATTAACTTTATTATTAGGGGTTAGTCACTCAGATTTTCAAGGGGGACTGGTAGTATTTTATCTAGAGAAATATAAACAGGTTCAATAGATGGTCAATATTTATTCCACAATAAAAGTAAAACATAATACCTCAGTGACAATCCATATGGAAGCTGAACTAGATATTTCAGTTAAACATGATTGAGATGCACATAAAGCCATTCATATAGGGTAACTACTTCACATTTCACTTTTCAGAACATTTAGATGGTATAAGTACAAACTAACATGATTTCTGCATATCAGTTTTTACATTTACATTATTAAAAACTGACATTTGGAAGGCACAGTGGCACATGCCTATAATCCCAGTGGCTCAGGAGGTTGAGGCAGGAGGATAGAGATTTCAAAGCCAGCCTCTGCAACTTAGTGAGACCCTGTCTCGAAAATAAAAAATAAAGAGGGCTGTGGATGTGGCTCAGTGGTTAAGTGCCCCTGGGGTTCAATTCCCAGTACAAAAACAAAACAAAGCAAAACAAATCTACAAATTTTTATTCTTAAACTCTTTAAAAATTTTCACAGAATCATGAGTCTTTCAATTCTCCCCAACCTCTTACCACCGTGAAGTCCATTTTCTTAATAATTCTTAATGGAAACTTTTATTTATCAGTATTTTGTTATATAAACATATATGATCAATACAATATATATTTATAAGACATGGTGTGCATATATTTATGATATATTTAATATACATGATATAATTATATTTTTGTGGTGACCATGACATTCGACCATTACAATGAATGTGCACTGTGATTCATGTTCCCATTTTTATTTGAAAATTCCTAGAATATTGAGTAGGAAGATGGCTAAGGAATAGAGTTCACAGTGGACATACACAGATATCTATCTACAGAGTGAAACAGGGAGTGGAGGTAATTTGAAAGGTAGAAATCAGATACACTAAAAATGCATTGGAAAATTCCTTAAATGTCTCATAAGCACTATATATTATTGTTTTGTAAATATCAACTTGTAGGTGACTTCATTGGTATTTGAACACTTATTTGGTCAATGTTGTACTATGCCCATTTCATTCTTCAGTTTTGTTTTGTTTTCTTTCCTAGAGGACAGTCATTACACAATAACTACTCCATTGATTATTCACTTGAGTAACATTCTCCCTTTGTCAAACCATCAGGAAAACTTTTAAACTCATCCAACATTTTTTAGGCTTAGTCAATCTGCATCTCAACAATGATCATTTCAAGACAGCATTCTTTGAATGGCTTGCTGTCTTTTTTCCTTCTTCCCAGGAAAAAATAGTTGAATGGTATGAATCTTGGAACCCAGAATTGTTTATTGGCCTTTTTTCTTTCTTTTTACCTCATGTGACTTGCTTTAAGATTTGCCAGTACGTGATTTTTGCTATATAATTTTGATACCATTAAAGCTGTGTTTGATTGATGTCCATGTATTTTCTTAGTACCAAAGGAAGACAAAGGTACCACTGAGGAATACTTGTGTCCCATCAAGTTAAACTGGTCTTCCACCACAAAGGCATGACTGTCTGATGACAGTTCTTGCATTCTTTTATTTTCAGAATCATCTCCTGATTCAGGAAAGATAGATGTGAAAGATAGATGTGATTCAGGAAAGATAGATGTGAAAGTACACATATTCAAAGAGCATCTTCAGTATGCACATCAGTCTGGGGATATAAGTTAGAATACATTCTTAAGCATGGTTTCTCTCAGATTTTTTCTTATTATTTAAAATAGGCAGGCAATGCCTTCCTTGTATAAAAGGATTTCAAAATTGTTGCATGCATGAATTCTTTTTTTTCTAAGTACTGATGTCAGTTTCCTAAGATTCATGTCCAAATAGGGGCTAAAAGGTCACAACAACATTTCCGGATTTCAGTGCCAGATGTGTCTCCACGGCAAATCATGTGGTGCCAAATTCGTTCTAGCATCTGGCTAAACACATTTCACACCAGGTCTTAACCATATGTAAATATAATTGAGAGCAAGTGTGAAAATAGTCTATCATCTTACTTTTTTTCAGGTTCCATATACAGTGTGAACCACTGTTCTAAAGGTTCATATTTATAACTGGATTAATGAGATTAACTGTTTTTAGTCAATTGGCACATGGTTGAGAGGATAATTCAATGTCTAAAATATATCGTATGCATCCTATCTGGGATGTAAATAGAGGAATAAGGATTCAAAGAAGAAATGATTACTTTCAGTAGGAAGGATCAAGGAACACTTCACAGGGGAAATAGAATGGATTATGAGCCTTGAAGGGAAGGGATTCAATAGATGGAATTCATGGAGAGGGTGTCTTAGTTGCATTAAGAGAGTAGAAGAGATGGAGAGAAATAATGTGAACAAAAGCAAAAGGCTGTGAAAAGTCCTAGTATTTGAGGGGAACAATAAATAAATGTTATGTGACAAAATCAAACAATAGATTACCTGAAAGTCCAGGTCAGGCTGATTTTTAGGGAATTGCAAATCTAGATTTTAAGGTATTATGCTATATCTTAGAGACTAAGTTGCAGTAATGCTTTGAGAATGATTTTCCAAGGAAGATGTTGACAGAAGTAAGTGGTAGAGTCTGAACTAAGATGGAAACCAAAATAAAATAGAAGTGCAAAGTGGGTTATTAGTTCAAAGGAAGTGTTAATAGGAGCCTTTCTGTGAAGATAGCAGCATTAGCAAAGAAGTTAAAGAAAGCTGCAGTTTTGAATTTGGATAGCTGGGAGAGTGGCAGTAAAATTAAAGAAAATCTGGAAAACAAATCTTACAAGTAAAGGGTGAATGCAATTTTGGACTTATTGCATTTAAACAACAATAAGACTTATAAGTGAAATCAACTTTTGGATATGTAATACTGAGTTAAAAGTGATGATCTAAAACTTGGAGTAGGTGAAGTTACCAAAGGGTAAAATATGAACACAGAAGATTACAATGGGTAGCCAAAAATTTTATTAGGGGTTGGGAGGAGATCATGGAGCCAAAGAACAGATGAACTGTCAGAGGTGAACCACCAACAGTGGGGTTCTGTAAGTAGAAAGCAGGTTACCTTGTTCCCAGGGCTTCTTCCTAAACTTGGGAAGAATTTGGTGTTTCATTATTAAGTGTGACGCTATCTATGGACCTTTTATAGGTATTTATAAGGTAGAGACAAACCTATTGCTAGAGTGCTGAGAGATTTTTCCAACGTGTCAGTGTTTTCAAATGATTTTCTTTTGCATTTATGGAGATTATCATGATTTTTCTTTTTTAGACTTTTGATATGATGAATGTGTGATTGATTTTCTAATGTTTAAATAACTGCAGTCATGATATATGATCCTTTTTATATTGTTGAATTCTGTTTGCTAAAAGATACTTCTATTTCTGTTTTTAAGAAATTTTGCATCTAGGTCCAATGAGAGGTTATCAGTCTATATTTTTTTTTGTAATATCTTTGGCTTTGGTATTAAGGTAATGCCAGAGTAAAAATAATGATTGGGGAAGTACTCCCTGTTCTTTCATTTTCTGGAAAAGTTTGTGAGGGATTGGTATTATCTCTTCCTCAAATATTTGGTAAAATTTCAGATAAATGCATCTTGGCCCAGAATTTTCTTATAGTAAGGTTTTTACCTATAATAAATAGTAGGACTATCCAGAGTATCTGTATTTTTTGAATGAGTTTTACCAGTTTGTGACTCTCAAGGTCTTTGTTTCCCATCTGAATTATCCATTTATTTTGGCACCAAGTTATATCTATTATTGACCCTTTAATGTCTTAAAATCTGTTGTGATTTTTCTCCATTTAATTTTCACTTGTTTTCTTTTTATCTCATTTGTTTTATTTATTTTCTTTTCCTGCTTTTTTTTAGATTGAGTAAGTTTTATGATTCCATTCAGGATATTTTGTAGGATAGAAAGAAGCCAGGGCAGGAGCTCTCATGTATCATAGCTGAAATTCTCTCCCTAAGGTGAGACGTGAGATGTAAGCTCAGGGTGGAGAAAGTTGTCATCTTGTAAGGGAGAAGGTTTAGAATATTTGCTTTGGGAGGCCTCTTGAAAAATAAGATTAACCTGTGGATTTCCAGCTATTAATGAGGGCCCAAGTTGAAGTAAACCTGTGAATAAGCATACAGTTTGGATAACTAAGATACAGTAAGATTGAAACTGAAGATATGTCTCCAGAATAGGCCCTAAAATTTGAAACATGAGAAAAATTATGGTTCACTTACAGTGATGATTAGGTTAGTTCACATTATAATTTTAGTTTTAATTCGATCCCACCATATTTCCCTTACTAAGTTGAAGATATCTGCTTCTCTTGGACAATCCCATTTCCTTCAGAGTCTAGAACTTTGAAATAGTTGACAACAGTCTTTCAGTATCAGGTGCTATTTGGCTTGCACAGGGTAGATGAGCTCAAGGGATTGCAGCAAAACTGAGTGAAGCTTCTCCCATTTCCCCATAGCTAAATTATCTGAAAAACCATAAAAAGGTAGAATAGCTGGAAGGAATTGGTGTTGTTGAGTGGAAATAGAATGAATGGAAAATTGGCAAGCAAGCTAGAAATTTTGTGGAACTAATGGTTTTGGAAACATTTGCAAGACTAGGATAATTATTCTACTCTTTCAAAATGATTACAATTTCTGTTGGATTCTCTTTGTTTGCAAAAACTGTGATTGCATGAATAATGTAATGAAATCTAAGTTTAGTGTAAAGCATTTAGTTGATCTAAATCTTTGTTCATAAGCATTGTCATTTCATTTCCTACTGACAATGTGTGAGATGAAAATGAGCACATCTCAGTAGCATACTAGTATTACTAGTAGTACTTCATTTAAACAGCCTGGTTCTCAGAATAAGAATTTCTTCAGACCCCAACTGTAGCTATATAAAGGTAACATTTTCTGTAAAATAAAAGGAGCAAAACAAAAACAAAACAAAAACCCTTAATGTAACTCATTTCTGTAGACAGAAAAAATAAACAGGAATAAAAGGACCTATTCCATTTCAACAATGTAGGACAGTAAAGAAGGTTACAGCCTCAGGTCAGACTACTTGTGTTTGAATATTGGGTTTCTAGTTTCTCAACTGTAGAATGCTGGATATGTTGCTTCAGTGTCTATTTGCGAAATGGGAAAATAGTTTTATCTTATGGATTCCATATGAAAGTTAAATGAGTTAATACACATAGTTTACTTAAACACAGCTAGGTATGTAGATTGTACTCATAGGTTGTGGTTAATGTTACCAGGGTGAAGTAGTTTGTAGTCGAACATATTAAAGACCTCAGATATTAAATTTATCCACACTTGAGAGTTATCATAAAAAGGTGCTAGAAATAAAAGTACCAAATGTCCTTCTTTTAAAGGTGACTTTCATAGACAATATTTTTTTTAAAAAATCAAGTTTAAAAAAAATTTTAGAGTAAGAAAATTTACTAATTTACAAACATTAAAATGTTAATTGATGAACTGTAAGATTTTTTTGAATAAAGTATTTTTTCAGTCAAGAATATTAATCAAGTCTTGGGCTGGAGTCATGGCTCAGTGGTGGAGAGCACTTGCAGAGCATGTGTTGATCCTCAGCACCACATAAAAATAAATAAATAAAATAAAGGTATTGTGTCCACCTACAGCTAAAAGAAAATTAATCAAGTCAAAGTAATATTTAAAAAGTTTTAATATTATAAAAGTACTTATGTTCAGCATGTACATTCTAGAACATTTTATAATTTGTTTCAAAAACAAGACATAATTAGGTACTAAAATGTATAATTAAGGTGAATTTTGTGTGTTACTTTAGTGAAAGTTAACAGCAGGATAGCTCTCAGCATAGCAAGCCAATGGCAAAGGGCATAGGGAAATATTTTTTGGGAAAAAATAAATTATGTTGCCAAAGAAGAAAGAAAATTAGCATGGAATGAGTACTAACCATGGTAGGCACCCCTACTACATTTCATTGATTTATATTCCAAAATCTAGAAATAAACATCTATCACTGTCCCTCCTTTTACTAATGTCAAAACTAAAGCTTTCTAACCATTTGATTTCAATAATTCTGCAAGGCTATGTATGGAGACAGTAAGGGGATAGATCCTAGTCATTGGCTTTCAAAGCTCATGTTCTGTCCATTGCCCCCTCCAGAAGTGGTGTGTACACTACTGAACAAGTTTAGAACAGAAGCTAAGGCTGATTCACAACAATAAAACTTCCCTAAGTTTCCCAATATCATGACATTTAACTACTTCCATTTCTTTGCATATTTTTCATTACTTCATTATAATATACATGCACCATTAAAGCTTATTCTAAATCCTTCCCAGGGGTCTCTTGGTTTTAATGAAAGGTGAAGGGATGCTTTACCAGGTGTAATAGTGGAAAGAGCGCTAACCTTGGGTCTGACTCTGGCTTTGCTTCTAGCTTTTTTCACTTTGGAGTAAGATATTAGTCCCCTTCTTCATTTGTATAATAAAGAAAAAATACTCAGTTACCTGGAATGCTCATCCTTAAAAAAATTTTGATTGATCGATTGTTTGATTGATTGATTTTGGTACCAGAGATTAAAACCAGGGGCTCTTAATCACTGAGCCATATCCCCAGGCTGTTTTTATTTATTTAATTTTTAAATTTTGAGACAGGGTCTCCTAGGTTGCTCAGAGCCTAGGTTGTTGAGGCTGGCTTTGAACTTGCAAAGCTCCTGCCTCAGCCTCCTGAGACTCTGGGATTATAGGCATGTGCCACTGTGCCCAGCTCATTTTTTTTTCCAAAATGTTTTATGATATTATAAATCTATACTGCTTTTTCCTAGTGGCCCTGGGAAATTTCCAGAACTTATGAAATGGGTCCAGATAAAAGACTTGGTAGTAAGAAAATCCAGAATTGTGATTTTAAGGTTCCATAAATTCTCTGAAATTCTTTTCACTCTGTACTTAGAATATTCTTTTTTTTTTAATGTTTTCTACAGGATTATTTTACAAATGCAAATAAAGAGTTGAAAAAAGATCCTCAGCAGGATTACCACCTAGAGTACGCCATGGAAAACAGCACACACACAATAATTGAATTTACCAGGGAACTGCATACATGTGACCTAAATGACAAGAGCATAACGGTAAGGAGACGTGAGTGAGTGCATGCCTGAATAAATTGTTTATGTACACTGTGAGTCTCTTTAAAGAATAAAAGGAATAAGTACTGGAAAATAATCATTGACAACAGAGTCACATGAGTTTGGGGAATATTTCTGAAAATCTCTTCAGAAGCTAAAAAACCCCTCTAAATACAACAAATTTCAGTAAAGGTAGTTTTGTGTGATTTTAACATTTTAAAGAGCCCTTTAAAGTTTGTATAAGCTTACTTATAAATTTAACTTCTCTGAAAAATTTAAAAATAGACAATAGATAAACATTTGAAGAAATATGTTAAGAAAGAATTATGATTCCAAGTTCTAGAATATAATTCATCTGATTTGTAACTGATTTATCTTTGTAAATTTCTAAAATCAAGATGAATAGTCAGCTAATTATAATCACCTACTGGCATACTATATGAGATTTCTTATTTTTAGCTTTCATGTAAAATTAATATCTTTATGCATACACAAATTAAATATTTGGAGGACATGTAATTCATGTGACACTTTGGAAATTTCCACAAACTGCTTGCATTGATTTCATTTTGCATAGACCAATAAAATTATCTTTTTTATTCACTAAATTAGAGCTTTTAAAACAGGAATGTAAAAAATCTGAAGTCATTCTGATTAACATTCAGCAGAAGGAGTGAAAGAGGAAGAAAGAACACAAGAAAAGACGTGGATCACTTTTGTGTAATATACAGTGCAATTATACTTTAATTGGAATAATAATTATAGTCATTTCACTTATTAAGAAAGGATAGAGCAAAGAGAACATTTAAAATGAATAGCTTTTGCTTTATTGTCCATTTTCAAAGTTTATTATAAAGATCTGATAAAAACACCTTTTTCCGTGGGAGGAGGGATTGAACAGTTTCTCTGTACCTGATCAAACTTTTCCCAAGCCACGTCCCCCTGGGCAATCTCTCCTGGTGGTTCAGTAGAAACCAGTTTCACCTGATAGTACTTCCCCTAGTTTGGTACCCCAGTCCCTCGGAAATTCCCAGGAGTATAAAGTGACTTGTGACTGACTCTGTCATAATAAAGTTCAAAATCAGAAATTCCTTCTGTATTTGCCCTTTCTATAATAAGTTCGTACACATGATTGGAAAAAATATTGTGAAAGGAAAAATCTTATGGTAATTTTAATTTTTGTTCTATTTGGGTCCCTCCCTTGAAATGTTCTGTCATATTAAGGCAGGTTTTAATTTTCCAAAGTTCTTGCCGCACAACAAGAACATTTGCTTTCTAACTGCAGCTGCTGGTTTAGAATTTTGGCTTGACATTGATTTATTGTTGTCTTATTCATGAAAAGTATAATTTGTAAGTCAATTGTCCTTTACTCTGTTTGGGGACACATAGCTTGTGTGCTGAGAATGATAACTCTTTCCCAAAAATAATTTGTCTATTTGGATCCTTAATGACTTAATCAAATTTATAAAATTAATGTCAGAGACCAGGTTGATAATTCCAGGTGTCATTTTTCTCTTCTTTTTATTTTTATATTTGGCTTTAAATAGAGTTCCTTACTCAGTTCAGGTGAGGAAAGTGTTTTTATGAGATGTAACGTGCCATGTCTGATCACCAGGAAAGCACAGTAAGAGTGATCTGGGCCTACCACCAGGAAGATGTGGGAGAAGCTGGTCCCAAGTACCATGACTCCAATCGAGGCACCAAGAGTCTTCGATTATTGAATCCTGAGAAAACCAGCGTGTTGCCTCCAGCTTTACCATACTTTGACCTAGTAAATCAGGACGTAAGTTTCTTTAGGTTTTATGACCGTATATGAACGGTCTTACTTAAAGAGTATGTGAGAGTTTTTACTTACATCATTGTATTTAACGTGATCTGACGACAGAATGTGACTCTCTGTCCCCCTCCCCTTTTTATTAAGACAGGTCCCCATCCCAAACAAAGGTACAACGTATTGGTGCCAAATGTTTAAGATTCCTGTGTTCCAGGAAAAGCATCATGTGATTAAGGTATGTGACTCACTCAGGCTAAACTTAATTGGCACAGATGGAGAAATTGCTCTCCTTAAAATGGAAACAGTAAAACATATAGAAGCAATTTTCAATTATATGAAAGTTTTTTAGAGAACAAAGAACTGACTTGGCTAACACTGTTTCCAGAGTCTGAAAATTTGAATTGTCATTAGTATTTTGGTTATCTACTAATATTATGTGTCAAAGCTAAAAGTTTGGGGATGCACTTGAACCACTCTAGTTATTTCTTTAGGAAATACTTCTATAAGTAAAAATTGCTGGGATTGCTATTTAAAATAATATATTTACATTTAGAATAAATCAAATCCAGGAAGGTTATTTTCCCTGTCTATATTGTTTGAGACTCTGTTTTACTGAAAATACTGGATAGTGTCATTAAAAAAAAAGTGGCAGTATTTATTTTTAAATAAGAAATAAAAATAGCAAACTTCTACAGAATTATAAAAATACAGAATTGAATAATACATAAGTTCAGTTTACCTGTGTAATGCAAGTCCCTCCTAGCCCTGTGCTGGGTGCCCCCCCCCACCACCACAAGTTTTGCATCCAGTTAGTGAATGAACAAGTGTTAAAAAAATTACAGATCCTTGGCTCTGAACTAGTACTTGTTGGCAATTCCACAGAGAATGAAGATTATGATCTTTTCTCTCAAAGAACTTATCCGGAGATTGTGGGAAACATGGTCAAGACACAAGAAAGAATGAGATAGAATTAGGTAATTCATACAGAAAGTCAGATATTGGTACTTTTCTGTCAGCCCAGACTATTTAATGAAGCACTGTAGATGTGAAAAATGAGCAAATGTTTACATTCTGAAATTTTGAGGGAAACACATGGATTTCAATTGCTGGTCCACTTTTTTATTAAACTATGTGCTCTCAGGTATATCATTCTGGTTAATTCTGTAGGCTTGCCTTCATCATCTTTAAAAGGCAGGCATATTCTCTCTACCAACCTCAAACCATCTTAGCAGAGATGGAAGTATTGAGCACATTCTATAAAGTGACTTAAATTTTTAATTTCTAATATATTCATCCAGTTGACAGATCTGCCTTTTGTTCCCAAGAAGATTCACAACAACACAGAAAGGCAAAAGGAGTAAGTTGAAGGAAAGTTCAAGTTGATATGTAGTTCTAAATATTTGTAGGATAATTTTGCCAAGGAAAGACTTGCCAAGAGTGTGACTGCAGATGAATCTTTTACCTCTGTGCAAGAAATTATTTTGTATTTCATGCATGTGATAGGTGAATGCGAATTCTAATCTTACTTATTATAGTGCCTCAGTCCTTCCTCATACCAATGAAATTTCTTTCTCTGAAAAGACAACATTATATATACTCTGTCAGTAAATTTGTTACTTGGCTTAAGGGACAAATGTAAAACTGTAGGTTCAGAAATAGAAATCAATGTTTCATAAAATAGATCCCTTATTCATTTTTAAGCAAATAGTAATTGAGAGAATGTAGAAACCTTAACTACTATTTAGTATACTTATCACTACTAATGCAAATAATTGAGTAGAATAAAGCAATGACTCTCTAAAGTTAAGAGACACCAATATATGTTTCTACCCTCTATGTCAGATATTTGCTTGGTAGTTCATCTAAGAATTCTTAGCTAGTGTTTCCATCACAAGTGTATCAAAATACTCTGGACCTAGAATTAAGTATTCTTGGAACCAGATTTCTCTTTTCACTAGGTATTTGTATTAAGAGGGATTTTAGTGGCATGAAAGACATTGGAACTTGCAATGATTAGAGGTCAACTAAACACCAAAAAGTCTTTTCATTTAGCAAGAGGGCATTGAGGGAGGGACAGCAGGTTGGAGAGGAACATACTTACCAACTTCTGTCATGCAGGGGACAGAGCTTTTGTGGCCAGAATTTAAAATTTTGGTATTACTTAGGAATACCACTTACAGAATAAATTTCTGATTTTATTGTTAAGCTCTAAAACATCTTAAAGTTCATTGAGTATTATGAAATGTTTTCCTCAAAAATGAATTTAAATATGATAATACACAAAAAGAAGTTCTTCTGGGAAAATAAATTCAAACCATTTAAGTTATTTAGGTTGTTGTGAGACAGCCTTTCCAAAGCCATTTTAATTTACAGCTTATGTTGGGTTACAATGACATTTTAATAAAATTTCGAAGTGAAATTCATAGGTCCAGATCTTCCCTTAAGAAATCATCTATTTTCCATTCTCTTTTTCCTAGTAGAGATGATTTCTAATAATTTAGGAAAAGTACATTTTTACATAGAATCAAAGACTTGTACGTTTTTAAAAGGCATCTAGTGAGGTACTTGTCCTTATTCCTTATTTTATGCTTCACAGATCACTATATCAAAAAGCCTCAGTCCATCTTGATACAAAAAGTACTTTTACAGAACATTGCTTTTGAAATGTTTTATGTGGCATGTCATTTGCCGTGAGCTTTAAGAATATTGATTAGAGTAGTATTGTGAGAAATCAGTTTCACTGTCCAGCCTCTAGTTCAAAGAAAGAAAGAGTTTATATTTGGAGCTTTGGTGTTGATACGACACATTTTGTTGCTGTAATAATTATAGAATTAAACAGATAAAATATATCAGTAATTCAAGTATGAATGTGTTTAATGGGACTTGCTAAATCTAAAAACGTTATTTATATTTTTAATTTAAATTTTAATCATGTAAAAATTGTTCACTGATAAAATTATGATATGATAAGATCAATAATTTGGTTTTTAGGTTATTTTTTGTTGTTGGATCATGATTGTACGTAATAATGTGCTTTGTTGTGATATATTCATACATGTGATAACATAATTTGATCAGTTTCATTCCCCAGAACCTTCCTGAGTCAAATTATTTAAAAAATTACTGAAATTATACAAACAATTATCTGCGGGAAAGATAGGATTATACTAAAAAGGTGCTTCCCATTTATTTGTGATTCTGACTTATCGTTTTTTATTTGTGTGTGTGTGTGTGTGTGTGTGTGTGTGTGTGTGTGTGTGTCTGGTCCTAGAAATTGGAAATGGGACAATTTACCACTGAACTACATCCCCAGCCCTTTTTATTTTTTATTTTGAGACAGGGTCTTACTAAGTTGCCCAGGCTGGCCTGGAACTTGTGATCCTCCTGCCTTAACCTCCCAAGTTGCTGGATTTACAAGTGTGCATCACAGTGCCTGGCTGTATTTTTGATTCTTGAAAATAGTCGTTAAAATTATGACGTGAAGATGTGTGTACTGTTAGATGACAGCATGTTGCACTTGCAGGTAGATATGGAAATTGTAGAAAAGAAAATTTTTGGTAATTTATATTAAAACCACCCTTCTCATCTAAGATAATCTCTGTGTCACACTTGAGACCCTCTGCTCAGCCCATCTCTCCATATGTCAGCAGGACTCTACCTTTCACAGTCCGTGACCTGACCCTGAATCTGAAATTTTAATGGAAGGTGATTCTACTCAACCAGTAACGTCATTATTAACACTAACATTCATGCTTGGATATGCTCTGCTGCAAGGTGGGGTTATTTGGTTTAACACCTTTTCTTTTAGGGACTTTTATTGACAGAGAATTCTCCTCATGGATAAACCACAACTCTGATTTATCTGTTTAAATATCATGTGTATTTTTCAATTAATAAGTGCTGTTGACTTACTAACAGCCTACGATGATAAAGAGAAAAGCAGTCTAACAAAATCACCGTCCCTGAGTCCTTTAAGGAGAAATGTTGACCATTGCTGAGTTCTAAGATAGGATTACTTTTACTAGTTATATTTTTACTAGTTATACGACCTCTGACAAGTTATTTATCTTTTTTCCTCTGTCTCAGTTTCCTCATATGGTACTTGGATAGTAATGGTTCCTACCTAACAGATTTTTTATGAATGCTAAGTAGATAAAATGAGTTTAATATTTGTGAAGCATTTAGAACAGAGGTTGGCACAGAATGTCTATTGAAGAAAATGATGCAGACCAGTTGCAACACACCATTGCTAACCTGTTGATCACCTTGGTAAGTTTCTGGGTTGCTGAGGGATCCCAAATCAATTCTTTCTAGACAGAATTAAAAAACAAAAGAAAAACTAGATTGTCAATCATTTTTAGTTAGTGAGGTCACCTTGAAAACATTCTCCTTTGAAGAATATAAAGTTGATGTAAACAGATCACCGTCCTAACTCTTCTCCATCAATAGATGCAGGAAGGGAAATGCTATACTTTCTAACTTGCTTCTGAACAGAATATCTTTCATGACATGAAATTAGACACACGACCATTCTCTTCTATCGGTGGCATTCATAAATCTCAATGACTTATTTTAGGGAATGTTTCCTAGGACAAGAAAATCTAAGAATAATTAGTGTTAAGTAGCCATGGAATGTCCTTGAAGCCTGAGTAGTACTGTATAGCCGTGAAATAGTTACTCAAAATTGATTTCCTATACTAGGCATAAAACATGACCATTTGGCTTTGCATACTATGTTAAATGGACTCTGCTGCCAAGTTTCCCTATTGTGACTTCTTTTTAAGAATAAAAGACACTGTCAAGTAGAGATTTTTATCATTTACACATTTCAGAAATGTCAAGTGTGGTAGAGGGTTTCTATTTCTGAAAAGGTGTGAGCTTTCTGGGTTAATTTTAAATTGTGAGAATTTGAGCTTTCTTAGTGTCAAACTACATAATTTTACAACTCTCAGAACTGGCTCTTCTTGGAGAATGTATCTTACTCGTTTCCCCCCCTTGAAATGGTATTTCAAAATATATTCTAAATGGTGTGGGATTTTTTTCCCCTGATGGAAATAGTGTTTTCATTTGTTCTCAGGACCCATTTCCACAGATTCTGTACTTCAGTTCTCATTCTTTCATTTCTGTTTTATTTCATCATGTGGGAGACTAGTAGGTGTTTGCTATCACCTGGTGACTTAATGATTGGTTGTGTTTTCTTCAAATCCATTCCAACCTTGTAGAAATTATTTTGCTCACTGATGTTTCCCTTTTATCTTTTGCTAATTTAGCCATCTTTCCCAAAGGCAAATCTCTGGATCTTTAGATAGATCTACTTAGCAAGTTGAAACAAATTAGCTTTTATCATAAGCTTCATGTAAAAATACCTTTTTAATAAACTCTTTTATTTAGGCTTCACATACAGCTAGGTAAATTTTTTTAGTTTTTATTTGTTCTTTTTAGATATATACATGGCAGTAGAATATATTTTGACATATTATGCATACATGAAGTATAGCTTATTCTAATTAGTATCCCATTCTTGTAGTTGTACATGATGTGGAGTTTCGCTGGGTGTATATTCATATATGAACATAGGAAGGTTATGTCTGATTCATGGTACTGTCTTTCCTATTCCCATCCCCCCACCTTTCCCTTCATTCCCCTTTGTATAAACCAATGAACTTCTACCCCTCCCCTCCCCCAATTATGTGTTAGCATCCACATAGCAGAGAGAATGTTAGGCCTTTGATTTTTGGGGATTGCCTTATTTCTGAAAATACTTTCAAATACTTTGCAACACTGTCTGTTAAATTCTTAATGCCAGTGGATTACCATCATACCCTTAACATTTTTTCATCAATTGAAAAATTGATGATTCTTGATGTAGATTCTAGAAAAGGTTTTATGAAAACAAAAGAATCATGTTTCAGGAATTTGTGTTATACAGTTTACAAATGTCAAATAATTTTATCCCTTATATGCAAGTATATTTGAAGTTTTATATATCTTTTATCCACTAAATAAGAGATGAAAATACTTGGACATTTCCTGTGGCCAAAACTATAACTTCAGACAGAAAAAAAGTTGGAAGGAACACCAAATGGTAATGATTTAACTCAAAGTGTATAATTTAAAGATTGCTGACTTAGGATGCTAAGTGTTGAAAAGTTAATTCTGGATCCTCTTGGGTTGCATTGACTTCACAGAAGCATCAGACTGCCTGGCTACATGGGTGTTCTTAACAGTCACTTGGGAGTACAGGGTAATTGAATGCACTTTGAAAGCACGTCTGTTCCTGGAAGTGACTTATTGCTCACTCTGGCACCAATTAGCTTTCTGACCCTGGAGAAAGTACTTAACCTCTCCTGGTCCTCAAATTCCTTCCCTGTAAGATAAAGGGATTGAACCAGATGATCTCAATTGGTTCTTTCTATTTCTAAATACATGTGACTTGATGAAAACAAAAAAATGAAGTCTGTGCAGTGGTTCAGATCCCATGGTCTGGTGTGATTGCTTCTCGTAGTCCCTTGGCAGATCAGGGTGAAATGCCTCCTTCTTCAGCTCTTCAGGCATGGATTTCTTAGCATTTATTTCATCACATCCCAAACCTTTCTAGAGCCTAACAAAATGTCCCAGAATCCCAGAAGAATCCAGAATGTCTTGAGACAATGGTGATGGCTTGGTCTGCTAACAGAAATACTTGATATTTAGAAAAAGGTCCAGAGACTTATATCTGCTCTATAAACCATTCACATTTTTTTCTTTTTCTTTTTTCTTTTCTTTTTTTTTTTTTTTTTTTCCGGGGTTTAACCTACCCAGGGGCTCTTAACCACTGAGTCAAATCTCCAGCCCATTTTTGTATTGTTTTTAGAGACAGAGTCTCACTGAGTTGCTTAGGGCATCACTAAGTTGCTGAGACTGGCTTTGAACTCGTGATCCTCCTTTCTCAGCCTCCTGAGCCATTGCGATTACAGGTGTGGACCACCAAGCCCAGCACCATTCACTTTTTTATCTTTAAATACCCATGTCTTTAACTGAGGGTATTACATTAAATATGACTATTAAGTTTCTATAATAACTGCTTATAACACGTAAAGATAATGAAAATTTAAGAATTCAAATCAAAGCAAACTATGAAACCACAAATCTTGACAGTTTCCATATTATCCAGTTGCTGTGGCGTAACTTATGGGGTCAGATATTGTGGTTCAAATCTTGGCTCCCCAACCTACCAGGGTGATCCAGGGCAAGCAGTGTAACTCCCTGGAGTTTTAGGTTTCCATTTGTTTGTGGCCAACAGTTGTGCCTGTCTCAAATGTTAGTGATCGTAGTCCAGGGAGATATTGCAAAGTGCTTATGTTGGACATACACTAGACATCTCAATAAATAATAGTCATAATACCAATTTACTTTGTTTTTCAAACCTCTTAAGTCTTGCAAAATAAGGATAAAAATGAAGAGTGCCATGGTGGTAGAAGGCTTTATTGAAATAGGTAAATTGCATGATGATATGTTTTAATGCTGCTTTTCATTAGCTTCATGCCCTGGGGCAAATTAAACTCTCAGAGCTTGTATCTTCACTTGCAAAGTAGGAAAAATAATTTTCAGCGAAGATTAAATGAATACAAGTGAAAACACCTGTTGCACAATAGGCTCATAATGGCTTGTTTTCTTCCCTTGAAGGGGATTATAGAGATGGATGACTAAAACTTCATTTAGTGGTTTCTCATGCTTAGAGTCAGGCTGCTCTGAAACCATGGCAGGCAGTAAGTCTCTGTTTTATTCTGAAGAAAAGATTCCTTGGGAATTAGATTTCATAGCTTCCTTCCATTACTCCAAAACAAATGAAATTTAAGCTAATTTCCTCCTGTTCTTGTCTAAGTAAGGATAAAAACCAACTGGCGACTATCCTCTGGGAAATATTCTTTCCCATTCTTAGGTCACCCATTAGCCTTCCATTCTATGACCTTGCTGTAATGCCATTTTCAACAGACATAAAAGGATATTTATTTTCCTTAGTCTTTTTTTCTACCACCCAACTCTACCACCAGTCTCATATATCTTTTTCAAGTAGTCCAAAGGGTTGGTGACAGAATTGAAAAGCACTACCTCATTTGATACTAATTATTAGCTATAAAAGTGGGTACATAATTTAATTAAAAGCACTTTTTTAAAAATTTTTTTTAGATGTTGATGGACCTTTATTTTATTCATTTATTTATAAGTGGTGCTGAGAATCGAACCCAGTGCCTCACATATGCTAGGCAAGCGCTCTACCACTGAGCCACAACCCCAGCCCTAAAAGCACTTTTATTGAAAGAACACTGATATGTATGTTGAGTTGTAGATGTTAATGGTACAAAAGAGTTAAGTGGAAACGATAAAATATGACTGACTTTTACACAAGAGCAGTATGCAGACAAATATTTATATACGTCATCTCATTAAATGTCCACAGCCTGTCAGTGGGTGAGTTCCCGCCACTTTCCAGATGAACACAGGGAGGCAGAGAAAGCTTCAGTAACTTATCCAGCACTGTACAAATTATATGAAGCAGAGTCAACACTTGAACACAAGAGTTTCCTAGGAAAACTAGTGAAACTTTAGACAGTTTACTAGCTGAGGACTTAGGATCTTTTCAATGTGTATATGAAAAATACACAATAAAAATAATCTGTATGGGAACTCTCTGATAGCTTATATGCAGCCTGAGACTTTTCCATAAGCTTCTCAGGTCCCAGGCTACTTTTTATTTTTTGACAGCTTTATTGAGATCTAATTGGTATACAGAGAACTGAGGTATTTAATGTGTACAATTTAATGAGTTTGGACACATGCAAACACACATGAGGCCATCACAAAAACCAAGGAGATAGTCATATTTATTACATCCCAAGTTTCCTTGTGACCTTTTGGTCTTTTCTTGTGAACACAACATGAGATCCACTTTCTTAAATGTAAAGTGCACAATACCATATAGTGCCAGGCTACTTTTGAGTCCTACAGGATCTGTGTATTTTCCCAGGGTTGCATGAACAGACACCCTAGAACCATCCAGAGACATCAGTTCAAAGAACCAGGGAACTAACAGCCTGAGTACACATGGGTCTGGTGTTTTTACCCCGAGGGTTCGACAACTGGTCAGTAATAACAGATAACACAGTAAAGTTTCATTTGTGATTTAGGAAGTCATTATAATTAAGATTAGAATGAAGATGATTACAGTAAATATGCTTATGGGTACAAAAAAGAGCAGAATGTTAGAGACGATGTTAAGGAGAAGGGAGTTAGCAGTAATTTCAGTGGATAGAAGGTAATGAGCCTGTTAATCTTGTTGGACACATGCTGTGGCATAAGGATGGTTGGAAACAAGCCAACAGCCTCTGTGTGAGTCGAGTCAAAATCCTCCATGGAAATGAAAATAATGGTCGTGGGCTGTTCCCAGTCAGTCTGTAAAAAGTGAGTCATGAGAGGAAATGCTATTTCATTTGGCACTTATGTTTATGGCAAAATGCTTGAAGTACCCCAAACAAGAAGAGACACACTTCTGGGGAGAAAGCTGAAGTGTTAGCATCTTGGAGTGGCCTAAAAACAAGACAGTGGATGTTCAGGTTCCAAGCCTACTTTGGCCATTGGTCACCTGAATGTTAATGTGATTGCACCATGGTGCCTCTCAGGAGATTGAATTCATGTTAATAACGTGACTCAAAGACTCTAAATCTGTGTAACTGAGAGGTTTAAGTTACTGTTAACCCTTAAAATCCTGTGACTTCTTTCTCTAAATACTAGAATTGACAAAGCTGGAAATGGATAAAGCCAATGTATAAATACATTTTTACAGCATTCACACTCTTATAAAATATGATTTAGTAAAAGGTCAAGGTCATCTTAAAAATTACAAAAAGAATTCAGGTAATTTTCATGTGTTCCCAGAGGAAATAATATGCCAATTTTATTGCAATGTCTACTTTCAATGTAAAAAATTGGGTACCTATCAAAACAAGATGGCATCCATTATCCTTTTGATGCACCATGAATTTTAATAGATTTTTTAATGGATGGAGCTTTAGGAGTTAGAAAAAAAAATTATATATGCAATGGGAATTCATTTTAAATAAATAATATATTTGAAACTAAGTTTAGAAAGCTCGTAAATCAGAGTATAGTTTTTCACACTTTTGGTCAAGTTATAAAAGGCTGCACAGTGGTATTTAAAATATCAAGGTTCTCTTGATAGGTTTACTTGGAAGGTATTTCTATGTCAAAAATTCAGATTATATATAAGAATTCAAAAATACATCTATTTTATAAAGAAAAATCTTACACTAACATATCAAAAGTATTATGATTGAGTCTTGCTTCATGGAGTCATTATTGATTTTTATTAGAATGACCCCAATCAAATCTTTAGGGATGAAATTTGGGCTTTTGTGATGGATCTGGTTGTTGCCTATGGTTTGGAGACATTCTCCAAGAGGCCCTGAACCACATTCCCTGTTTGAGAACAGTGATTTCTATTTATTAGAAATTTTTGGAGACTGCCTTTGTTAAATTATATTTTTTATCACTCAGTAAAATAGCCTTCTTATTGAGTAGTATTAATTACCATGTTTTATAGTCATAAACTGTTTTGGTCAACAAATATTAGGAAGCATGAATATACATTGGACATCTAGTATCACAATGCATTATTTTAGTTGCCCACACATGAAGAAGAATTAAGCAGTTTATGGCTCTGACAGAGTTTATTCCTTGGCACTTTGCACATTGCTTTGTGGAAGTGGAGATGCAAAAACACCAGCTGTTTCCTGAAACCACAGCTGGTTTTCATTACAAAATTTGAACTAATTCAGATATAATGGATACTTTCTTCTATGAAGGAAAAAAGATTTATGTTCTAATGAAATAAATGCATTGCAGTTAACTCTACACATTGATTCTAATGTAATGGATGCATTTTAGAAACAGTATACTGAAGGTTACCTTGCTGATGTTAACATTACCAGTAAAGAGAAGTCTTTATCACTGGAATCTCACTGAATGGCTGAATCTGGAATTTTAAATATTAAGAAAAGGAAAGACCATATAAATAACTTAATGTGTGTGCTCATGGCCTCTCAGCCTTGGGTTGACCTAAGTCCTGAAAGTATAGAACTGGCACATTGGTCTGTGGAGTGATTTAGAAATCAGATATGTACTCACTAGACCCACTATATATATCTTAAATAGCCAGAAAATCCTTTCACCCTACACCTCTGAATTGCAAAGAAGAACCACAGAGGGTCTACTGACTGTCTGCTTTAGACAGCACTCAATGTAATATCTTTTGTCAGATAAAGGCAGTATAAAACAGCCATTATGGCAATTAAAAATAGGATTCACAGACTAGAAGGGGAGAAAAGATGCATACAAATAATAGAGAACCCCCAAAGCTAGCAGATAAACACATATCAAACCACATGACAGAGGCAGTAAAGGCAAGAAGAAAGGAGAGAGCATTAACAGTTGGGGAACAGTCCCAAGCCATTTGGGAAAGTGTAAAGAGGTTAGATTTTAGAGTAATGGGAATAGGGTTGGGATGAGTAGCAGGCAACCTCTCTCTTTATGTACTAGAGGCATCAAAATAAAAAACTAAATGGTCAGAACCAACACTGATCGACGGCACTGTCCATTTTGTGGTTCATCCATCCTCATAAAATAAAAGTCTCTGAAGAAAGCAATGTTATTATCCTCATTTCACAATGTTTCCTCTGGGAAACTGAGTCCCAGAGAGGTTAAGTAACTTGCCTGGTACAATTTCCTTTAGTATTCTTTTCCCTGAAGAAGACAGTATTAAAAATGCACATGTATTAGAACTTTTGATGGTTTGGCCTCAGAACGTGACTTTCGAATCTGTGGAGAAGAGCCATCATTGACTAAGACTAGGACTCTTGCTTCATCATTAACATTCTGAAGTTTTACATATTGATCTGGGCGGAAGCTCCATTTGGTTCCACATGTGGCAAAGAATAGTTGATGCTATAACCAACATCTGCTTGTGCTAGAGCCAACTAGCAGCTGCTGGCTCCACTTTACATAGTCTAATATGTCGAGTTAGAATGCAGGATCCTGCAGTTCCCTGTTGTCAGGGCAACCGCATTTTTTGATCAGAAATGCCTTAACCATACCAAAGCCCCTAGTGTGAAATAGTGAAAGGGACTGCAGATTGTGGCCTTTAATACCTAAATGGTGTCACTGACTTTATCTTGAATGATACCATTGTGTGGCTTTCACAAGTTTTGTTTAGTGTTAAAACCGCAAATTGCATCATACTCTCTCAAACAGAACTCAAGGCTACCTCTTAATTGCATGCATATTCATGTAATCGTTTAGGTCTTTACGTTGCAGGCAGTTTCTAAGAAGAGGAAGATGGTCTTTCAGTTCTGGTGGAAACAAGGGATCATCCTTTGAGCTGGGAACTCATGTGAAGTTTGTTGGAATGGTGTCCTTCCTCATTCTCAATGTCAGCCAGGTTTTTTAACAGTTAAATTTTGTGACATATCTGGCTTCCTTGTAGGTGAGGTTTGTATCATTTAGCTTTTCATTTTCTTGAAACATCGACCTAAAATGTTGTTGAGATTCATTGCCCAACATTTAAAAAAGTATTGTGTGTTTGTTTCTCATAATTATTTAAATCTTTCATAGGTTTTCTAAAATCATTCTCATCAATGAGATCAAATATTTTCTCCATCAGAGTTGATTTTAATATGAATTTGAGGTAAAATTAGTCCTTTTGGATGGAAACCGAATGCATATTTCTCATCACAATAATCGGTATCTTGATCTGTTAGTGAATCTGCTGCCTTTCATTTCCCTTAGCTTTTATGATTTTGGTATCCATACATACTCATATGTAAAATTAAATAACTCCTCTCTTAAGATTATTCTGAAAATGCTTTAAAAATGTTGAACTTTCAATTTAGTGAGGCCCTAAGCAATGTAGCACAACCCTGTCTCAAGGCTGGGGATGTTGTCTTAGTGATTAAATGCCCCTGGGTTCAATCCTTGGTACAAAAAAAACAAAACAAAACAAACAAACAAAAAACACCAAAAACCAAACAACAACAACAACAACAACAACAAACAGTTGAATTTTAGAAAACAAATATATACCGATTGCTCATTATATACCAGACACTATGCTCTACTTACTACTTACATCATTTTTCAGATGAGGAAACTGAGGCTTAGAAAAATGTGATGTGTTGTCTAATGTTAAAGAGCTAGAGAACAGCGAATGTGGGCTAGGGACCCAGCCTGACCAGAGTCTAATGTCTGAGCTCTTAAGTTTTGCTACATATATACGTGTTAGGAGTACTATGAACTTGAACAGTTGACTTAATTTGTACATGCTTAAGTGTGAAGGGCCTTATCTTTCAGGTTATGTAGGCCTGATTTCAAAAACTCGTTATATTATTTATCACTTATATGACCTTGAGTAACTTGCAGAACTTATCTGAATCTTAGTTTCTTCTTTGGCAAAATAGATACTATCTATGCATCAGATTACTGTGAAAGTTATTTGGAAACAGGTGAGGCATGACAGAAATAAAGTATTGTCATTTTATTGTAACTATTATTCCCTCCAACAGTCTGAACCACCTGTTTGCTGTTTTCAACATTGTACTTCTTGATGGCAGTCAGTGAAGTCCAGTGAAGAACATTGCTTTTCTCATCCAGTTTACTTAAAACTGGGATTCAAATTTAGGTCATAAATTGCTGTTATCTGTTTTACCACATGAAATATAGAATAATTTCAAGGTAAAAAAAATTGTACCTAAGATTTATATCCCTTTCAACTGTATCATCTTTTAATAATCTATAATTAAAGAAGTTTTAGAGATTTTGAAAGAGCTCTAAATTACTTCGACGTAATTATCCAATAATTTAGAACAGTTGGAATTTCACTTTGATTTCATTGAGTTGCCTGAGACATTTAAGAGGGAGAAAATAGAGATATATTTGTTTATATTGAACTGAATTTAATATGATACGCAAGTTCTTTTACAACTTGAAATTTATTACTTCCACTATCTTTGCTTTTTATTTCTATGTTCACTTTTAAGATAAGGCTTAGTGTTTTAAGAAATAGGCTGCCAAGTGCACGTATTTGATATGTAAGTAAAATTCTCATTATAAGGGTTTGTAAAATTCACAAATTAAATTTACAAGGTAAAAGAACTAAGTTATTTTTTTAGTGAAAAACAGGAAATGTCAGTACAGTGAGTAATATTTTCCACTCCTATAGCAATTAAAAATTTCCACCAGATTGTTAATTCATTCACATTATTTTAAACTATATTTATTCAAAGTTGTAAAAGTTACTTTATGGAATAATTTATTTTTTCTTCAGTTTAAATGAGTAATTCTATGGGATTCATAAGTGAAGGGTTGTGTGCCTTGACTGACCTTTAACAGTCTTGAAAAGAGATCACAACTGTTACACTTTTATCCCTCATCATCTAGAAGATGAAGAGTTTGTTCTGTACTGTTTCTCAAGAGAACACTTTGATATGGGAATACTTCTTGTGTGTATTTGCTTCATTCCAGCACAACATATCCTCCTTAAAACTAGTAAAAAGTGCCAACAATATATAAAAGAAAAATTAGTGATATTCCTCCTCTCCAAATTCTACTTCCCTGAGGTAACCAATGATAACAGATTCATTTGTATCTTTCTATAACTTGATGCTGCAGAATATATTTACAACATTAATATGTTTGTATTAGGTTAATCTCCCATTTTTAAAAAACAAGTTTGTGATTACTATACATATATAAATTTGTTTTTTAACTTACCATGGTTATCTTTGCAGGTCAAAATATAATAACACATTTATTTTAATATGAATATAACTTAATCCTCCATTAAGTATAATAATTTTGCAGCCATCTCTATTAGAGTACACTTAAGGTGACTTAAGTGTTTTTTGTATCATCAGTAATGCTTTGATAAATGTTCTTTTAAGCATATCTTCATGTATCAGTAATTTCTTTTTTTGCAGAGGAGGGTACCAGGGATTGAACTCAGGGGCACTCAACTACTAAGCCACATTCCCAGCTCTATTTTATATTTTATTTAGAGACAGAGTCTCACTGAGTTGCTTAGCGCCTCCCTGTTTTGAACTCTCAATCCTTCTGTCTCAGCCTCCCAAGCCACCACTGAGATTTCAGGCATGCACCACTGTACCTGGCTAGTTTACTTTCTTTAGGTTACATTGCTAAATGCATTGAGTCAAGTTATATGCATTTCGAATATTAATATATTTATCAAATTTGCTTTCTAAAATTCATCCTTAACAATGTGTGAATATTTCCTCATTGTCCTTTAAGTACTGGATAATCTCAGTCTTTGAAATTTATGCATAGGAGGTTCAATACTCAGTAGAGGACTTGAGGAGGACCCTCTGAAGATGCCTGGAGTTCCCTCCCTGGGCATTTCTCTCCTTTCCCATGTCTCACTGTGTAAACTGTAACCTACAAGCCCCACCTCAACTCCCAGCTCTGTGTACCTGACTCAGGGAGAATGCAGATTCTGCCTGGGTTCGTCCCTCCTGTGCAAGCCTGTAAACTGAGCAAAGAGCAGGATTTGCTTTATTTCTCATTTCTCAGAACTCACTCTCCTTTCCCTGATATGCTGTGTCTTGAGACCCTGATCAGCATCATAACTCATTGAAGAAGTTCAAATTAAAGCCACAGTGGGATACCACTCCACACTTGTAAGAATAACAAAAATTAAATTATTGGTAAGAAATGAAATAATGGGATTCTAATACATTGCTGGTGGAACTATAAAATGGTACAATCACTTTAAAAAACTACTTTAAAAAATTAAAAATATACCTACCATATATTCCAGCTATTCTACTGGATTTTTATCCAAAAGTAATGAAGCCTATGTCTACACAAAGCCTCGCACCTGAGTTTTCATAACAGCTTTATTTATGATAGTCAAGAAATAGAAACAATCCAAATCTCCGTGAATATGTAAATGAACTTGGAATATCAACTTCACTTGGAATAATAATATAATGGAATTTTTCTTAGCAATTTAAAAAACCGTTAATACACAGACAATATGGATTAATCTGAAAATAAGTATGCTGAATGAAGTAAGACAAAATAAAGTACATATGATTTCCACCCCCTCTTTTACTGAGGTGGGGATCTCACTATGTTGCCCAGTCTTGTCTGGAACTCAGGACCCAAACAGTCCTTTGGTTTCAGCTCCTGGAGTAGTTGGGACTACGGTCATACACTATTGCGTGGAGCTTGATTTCCAGTTTTCTTTTTTTTGTTTAAATAAAATTCTGGAAAGTATCTGTTATTAATAGTGACATGAAACCATTCATCAGTTTCCTAGGGCTGAGGATGGAACAGGAAGAGAAGACAATGTACAGGGACATGAGGCAACTTTTGGGGATAATGAGTATATTCGTCATCTTGATTGTGAGGATGGGTCACAAGGATGTACGTGTCAGAAATTATCACATTTTGCACTTGGTTTTAAATATGTGCAGTTCAGTGAGTGTCAGTTCTACACTATTAAAGTGCTCTCTCTGGAGTCTTTGCTTCTGGTTTTGTTCATCATTTTGATTTAAGTTTTAAATTGTTTTCTCTTTTACCTTTGAGAAATCTCTCTTAATTTCTTGCTAAGTTTGGCAATACGTTTTAAGGCATGTTTGTTGTCAGCTTTGACAATGCAGGTGTTTTCCAAGCCAGGCATGTCCAGAACATTCTATTTATCCTTCGCTAGGGACTCAAGTTCTAACAGGTGCGACTTCATTTTGCCAGATTCAGGATTTAGAAGGTTGACATGCCATGACCTAAGGCACAGAGAAAAGATGATCCAGGTGATGCTTGGGGTCTTGTGAAAGATCCCAGAGAGCATGAATAGTGGGCCAAAAAGTGACTGTTTCATGAGCTAAGACAAAGTGGAATTATTGAGTTTGGCTGGAGGGTGGTGTGATGTGTTGTAGAGATGTTAGTGACAGATAACTAGAGCCTGCAGTTCAGTCTTACGTATCAGGACAGGGTAAGTGAAAGTAGTCACAGGGGTTGTTGTGGAGGTAGAAGTTGAAAGACTTTTCAACTCATTTGATGTCAGGGGTTAAGTCTTTAATAAAAACCCCAAGGAAGTGATGGTTCCCAGGGGGGAGGAGGTGATGAGTTCCTTCTTTGGAACTATGATCATAACTTGGTTTATCAGATCTTGTTTAGATCTCTTCTTTCATCTGCCAAGAAAAGAGGTTGGCCACTTTTCTGAAACTGGAAACTTTCTCTTTGCAGATTGTGAATTATGAAGGTAGACTGATTGTGGCTTTTATCTGATTGGGAAAAATGTAGAATAAATCACTCATGCTTTTTATGTTTCCTTCCTGAGTGGATCCATTTTTAATATCATTTCTGTGGATACAGACCTGAGACTATTTAAGCTCTGACAAAAAATATTGCAAGTTATTTTGCACTTAATTTTAAAGAGATAGTTAACATGTTTAGGACAAAAAAACCCTGAGTTTATTCTTGAGACTCACCTTGATTCCTGAGTTTGGTGATTCGGTTTACCATTTGAGGACCTGGTGGGAACACAGAAATGTCCTGGATCAGATAGGGACAGAGATGAATAGCAAAGTAAACATGACAAAATATTATTTATTTCTGGGTGGTGCTTATAAGAAAAATGCTATATTATTTTCTCTATGTATTAACTTTTCACATCAAATGCAAATGATTCCAAAGATTAATAAGACATTTGTCTTGCACTCAAGAAGTCTATATGTATGGGAGAAGCCTTATTTATTGAAATAGCTGGAAGGTAGTAGAGCCTTAAGTGCTTTCAAAAGGTAAATTGAGGACCTGTTTACTAAGAAAATCAGATCTGATAGAGTGGGAGTTATCCCTCATCGCGGAGACTCACCCATGGACATGAAGACTGGTGTTTGAACTCAGCCGTAGTCTGAGACACATTTCAGTTTGTTACTTTCTCTTTTTCATGGAATCGTCCTATACATGAGTACTTTTTTTTTTTTTAAAGGAGGCCTCATGTTTAAACACAAAGATCAAGAGAAAAACAGAAGAGCCAGAACAGCAAAAATCATCCACTTCTATGCATATATTTGCCTAACTTTTTTGAAGTGTGAAAGAGTATATTTCTTAGGTGTAGTAATGATAAAGCACAAGTGTACAAAACAGATCAGTGTCTTCCTGTCTTCTTCTCCATCCCTTTTTCTCCTTCTCCTGTGTCTCTCCCTTCCTCCTTTCCATTCTTAAAATTATCCCTTTTCCTATCAAAGGGTAATACTCCTTAAAATAAACCAAGTCATTTCTTGCAACAGTACTATGATATTAAAGTATAGCATTATTTTGAGCCCTATTCTAATTCCTTATCTGACCACAGCTCCTTCCCCTGCATCTCCTCTGTAGCTTATATAGATAAGAAAGGTAGGCAAAGAAAAGTCACTCTGAGGCTGGGGATTGCACCCACTGAACTCTGGGTGCAAATTCCAGCCTGCTACTTGCTCAAGTGTGCCTCAGTTTTAATATCAGTCTCAGAGATATATGAAGATTAATTGAAATTAAATGTGATGATGTGATAAATTTGTAATGTCCTTGGTACCCATAGATACAAATGATAGCTTTTATTGATATCAGAGCATCTATATTCTGGGGGGACTCATATTTTTACCTGACTCTAGACCTTAAGTCCCTGGGACAGTTGCACCCAGCCCATCTTCGGATCTTCGGCCCCAGGCGTAGTTTCTGAGAGTGCTTAGTAAATATTTGTTAAATAAATGACTTAAGTCTATACTCAAATTGGGATGGTGAATTGTAGCAATGTTCAAAAGATCTATTTTATCCCTGGGACAAATGAACTTTGAATGAGTGACACGGTGTTCTGCTATGCTGCTTACAGACAGTTCATACAAGAAGTCAAAATTCAGTGAAGCAAACTGTAATTCAAAGACCTATATAATTACCAGTTTTAAAGCAACTTTATTTCGTATCTTAGAGGCGAACACTTGACATCAGTTTGTCCTACCTTCATTACTGAATAAAGTAGAATTTATTTTGTAGGCATTTAAAAGAGCAATGAATTCTGGGTCTTGGGATAAAAGCCAACATAAAATTCTTCATGAGGCAATGTTATTAATTTGTATTGTCTACAAGTAGATCTAATCTTTAGGCAATGCCCGAAGGAATAAAAAAATGTCTTTGCTATTGTTTCCCTCCTCCAAGAAGAAAAAAAATGATGCCTTAGTTATTAAATTTCTCCAGGATGTAAACCCCTTAAATTATGATGAATATGTGCTAAAATGATATACTTTATTTGAAATTGCCAAAATTATTATGACAAATTATATATAAACACAGGTAGAAGGAATTTCAGGATGTGAAAACAGTTTTGGTAAAGGAAGTTAGTTTTAAAACATGCAGAATTAAATTGTCATGTTTAAATGTTTTATATATATAGTAAGTTGTATTGGGCTAAATGAAAAACTAAGGGTTTTGCTTTTTTTCCCCCTAATTTGGGGCTGTGTTATTTTATCCTTAGAATCATCTGTTGGTAATTAAGTTCTATCCCTTCATGGACAGGATTATTAGGCCTTGAAGTCACAAGAAATAAAATAAAATAAATATGCCCTCCCCCCAACAACAACAACACAACAAGAAACATCCCAGTAACTATAACTTCAAAGGAGACCAGAAATCAGGAAACAATCCAGGGAAATAGAAAATGTTTGATGCAGAACCACAGCAAGATCTTGGTGCCTGCTGGGACCCTCCCATCAGGAGCTGTGACTGGTCAGGGGGAAGCCACACGGACTGGCCTCTATCATTTGGGCTGGGAAGCCTTGACAGTGGGCGTGGGCAAGAAAACTTAGTTATTTTAAGGACCAAAAACCTCAGCTGTTATGATTGGGTTTTCAGAGACAATACATGTTATTCCAGAAACCTAACTCCAAATCCATCCTAATTAATTCATACTCTAAATACTTATTATAAATTAGAAAATTATAAGAGGAAATCAATTATGTTTCATTGACTCAATATTAGGGAAGTTTAAAATTTTCATTTTTTAATGGATATATAAAAACATAAACATCATACATGTGATCATTCAAAACGTAAATCTGTTGAACCTATCTCCTCAAACACTTATGGTTTTTTTTTAATGGTGAAAACATTCAAAATCCTTTCATCTAGCTTTTTGAAATATGCAGAACATCACCGCTGTCTATAGTCACCTTCCTATGCCATAGCATACCAGAACATCTTGCTGCTGTCTAACTATAACTTAGTGTGGGAAGAGGGGGTCAATGGGAATAAATATGTTTGAAAGTATTTGGAGATTCGAATGTAATTACATGTTATTGCCTATGATAACTATAATACAAATGTAATTTTCAAGGAACTAACAAAAATGATTATGAATGGGAAATAAGAGAATGGACATTTTATGAATGCTTTGTGTATACCATGGATGTGGGATATTCCAGTATCTCAGGCTGTTCTCATGATCACCCTGGGAGGTAGGAAATGAAGACTCATGCTGTTAATGAACTTGTCATAGCTCCTTCATATAGTAAGTGATGAAACCAGAATTTAAAATATATAATGTACAATTATTATTTGTTCACTGTAAAATATTCCAATGTAGAAGGTTATAAAGTGGAAAGCAAAATACCCTAACTTCTACCATTCAAGTTTTACTTTTCACAAACCACTATCAGTGCTTTTTTAAAATTATTTTTCTGGAAGTTTCTTTTTCTGTGAAGTCACATACTTTTGTGTCTGCTTTTTTTTTAATTTAATTTCTTTTGATTCATTGTACATGAGTGGAGTGCAATTGTTTCTCTGGTTGTATATGAAGTAGAGTTACACCATTTGCATAATCATACATATATGCAGGGTAATGATGTTTGTCTCATTCTGTTCTTTTTCTTCCCTCCTCACCCCATCCCCACCCCTCTTTTTCCTCTACGTAATCCATCCTTCCTTCATTCTTGTCTCCCTCCTACCCCACATTTTTTTTCATCATCCACTTATCAGAGAGATCATTTGACCTTTGGTTTTCTGGGATTGGCTTATCTCACTTCTCCAACTGCATCCATTTACCAGTAAATGCCATAATTTTATTCTTCTTTATGGCTGAGTAATATTCCATTGTGTATATATACCACAGTTTCTTTATCCATTCATTGATTGAAGGGAATCTAGGTTGGTTCCACAATCTAGCTATTTGTGAATCGAGCAGCTGTGAACATGGATGTGGCTGCATCACTGTAGTACACTGATTTTAAATCCCTTGGGCATAGGCCAAGGAGTGGGATAGCTGGGTCAAATGGTGGGTTCATTCCAAGTTTTCTGATGATTCTCCACATCGATTTCCAGAATGGCTGCACTAATTTGTAACCCCACCAGCAATGTATTAGTGTTCCTTTTTCCCCACGTCCTCGCCAACACCTACTGTTACTTGTATACTTGATAATAGACATTCTAATTGGGGTGAGATGAAATCTTAGGATAATTTTGATTTGCATTTCTCTTACTTCTAGGGATGTTGAACATTTTTTCATGTATCTGTTGATTACTTGTAGATCTTCTGTGAAGTGTCTGCTCATTTCCTTAGCCCATTTATTGATTAGCTTATTTGTATTCTTTGGGTAAAGTTTTTTGAGTTCTTTATAGATTCTGGAGATTAGTGCTCTATCAGAAGTGTGTGTGGCAAAGATTTTCTCCCATTCTGTAGGCTCTGTCTTCACATTGCTGATTGTTTCCTTTGATGAGAAAAAGCTTTTTAGTTTGAATCTATCCCAATTATTGATTCCTGCTTTTATTTCTTGTGCTTTGGGAGTCATGTTAAGGAAGTCTGGTCCTAAGCTGACATGATGCAGATATGGACCTACTTTTTCTTCTATTAGGTGCAGGGTCTCTGGTCTAATTCCTAGGTACTTGGTTCATTTTGACTTGAGTTTTGTACAGGCTGAGAGATATGGGTTTAGTTTCAAATTGCTGCATATGGATTTCCAGTTTTCCCAGCACCATTTGATGAATACGCTATCTTGTCTCCATTGTATGTTTTTGTCTAGTATGGGAAAACTGTATTTATGTGGGTTTGTTTCCGTGTCCTCTATTCTGTACCATTGGTCTACCTGCCTATTTTGGTGCCAATACCATGCTGTTTTTCTTACTATTGCTTTGTAGTATAGTTGAAGGTCTGGTATTGTGAGATACCATCTGCCTTGCTCTTCCTGCTAAGGATTGCCTTAGCTATTTGGGGTCTCTTATTCCCCCAAATGAATTTCATGATTGCTTGTTCTGTTTCTGTGAGGTACATCATTGGTATTTTAATTGGAATTGCATTGAATTTTATAGTGCTTTTGGTAGGATGGCCATTTTGACAATATTAATTCTGCCTATCCAAGAACATGGGAGATCTTTCCATCTTCTAAGGTATTCTTTAATTTTTTTCTTTAGTGTTCTATAGTTTTCATTGTAGAGTTTTTTCACCTCTTTTGTTAGATTGATTCCCAAGTATTTTTTTTTTGAGGCTATTGTGAATGGGGTAGCTTTCCTAATTTCTCTTTCAGAGGATTCATCACTTATGAATAAGAATGCATTAGATTTATGAGCATTGATTTTATATCCTGGTCCTTTACTGAGTTCATTCATGAGTTCTAGAAATTTTCTGGTAGAATTTTTTGGTTCCTCTAAATATAGAATCATGTCATCAGCAAATAGGGATAGTTTGAGTTCTTCTTTTCTTATTCATATCACTTTAATTTCTTTGGTCTGTCTAATTGCTCTGGCTAGAGTTTCAAGGATGATGCTGAATAGAAGTGAAAGAGGGCATCCCTGCCTCATTCCAGTTTTTAGGGGGAATGCTTTTAGCTTTTCTCCATTTGGATGTTAGCCATGGGCTTAGCATCAATAGCCTTTACAATGTTAAGGAATGTACCCATGATCCCTATTTTTTCTAGTGTTTTGAGCATGAAGGGAAGCTGTATTTTATCAAATGCTTTGTCTGCTTCTATTGAAATAATCATGTGATTCTTAACTTTATGTCTGTTGATGTGGTGAATTACTTTTATTGATTCCAGGATGTTGACCCAACCTTGCATCCCTGGGGTGAAACTCACTTGATCATGGTGCACTATCCTTTTAATATGTTTTTGTATGCAATTTGCTAAAATTTTGTTAAGAATTTTTATATCTATGTTCAATAGGGATATTGGTTTGAAATTTTCTTTCCTCAATGTGTCTTTGTCTAGTTTTCGCATCAGGGTGATATTAGCTTTATAGAATGAGCTTGGAAGGGTTCCCTTCTCCTCTATTTCATGGAATACTTTGAGGTGTATTGGAATGAACTATTCTTTGAAGATCTTGTAGAAATTGGCTGAGAATTTCTCTGGTCCTGGACTTTTCTTTGTTGGTAGGCTTTTGATGATTCTTCTATTTGATTGCTTGAAATTGATCTATTTAAATTGTGTATGTCCTCCAAATTCATTTGGGTGGAACATATGTCTCTAGAAACCTGTTGATATCTTCGAGATTTTCTATTTTGTTGGAGTATAGATTTTCAAAATAGCTTCTAATTATGTTTTGTATTTCAATAGTGTCTGTTATGATATTTTCTTTTTCATCACGAATTTTAGTAATATGAGTTTTCTCTCTCTCTTCGTTAGTATGGCTATGGGTTTATCAATTTTGTTTACTTTTTCAAAGATTCAACTTTTTGTCTTGTCGATTTTTAGAATTGTTTCTTTTATTTCAATATCATTGATTTCTGCTCTGATATTAATTATTTCCTGTCTTCTACTACATTTGGTGATGATCTGTTCTTTCTCTAGGGCTTTGAGCTGTAATGTGAGGTCATTTATTTGTTCAGTTTTCATTCTTTTATTGAACACACGCCATGCAATGAATTTTCCTCTTAGTACTGCTTTCATAGTCCCAGAGATTTTGATATGTTGTATCTTTGTTCTCATTTTCCTCTAAGAACTTTTTTATTTCCCCCCTGATGTCTTCTGTTATCCATGCATCATTCAATAGCATATTATTTCATCTCCAGGTGTTGGAGTAGTTCTGCTTTTTCTTATCATTGATTTTTAATTTCATGCCATTATGTTCTGATAGAATACAAGGTAGTATCTCTATCTTTTTTTATTTGCTAAGAGTAGCTTTGTGGCTTAACATATGGTCTATTTTAGAGAAGGATCCATGAGCTGCTGAGAAGAAAGTGTATTCACTTATTGATGGATGGAATATTCTGTATATGTCTGTTAAGTCTAAATTAGCAATTGTGTTATTGAGATCTATGGTTTCTTCGTTCAGTTTTTGTTTGGAAGATCTGTCCAATGGTGAGAGAGGTGTGTTAAAGTCACCTAGTATTATTGTGTTGTGGTCTATTTGGTTTCTGCAATTGAGAAGGATTTGTTTGATGTACGTGGATGTGCCATTGTTTGGGGCATAAGTATTTGTGATTGTTATGTCTTTCTGATTTATGTTTCCCTTAAGTGGTATGAAATGTCCTTCTTTATCCCTTCTAACTAATTTTGGTTTGAAGTCTGCTTTATCTGATATGAGAATGGAAACTCCTGCTTTTTTACTGGGTCTATGTACATGGTATGTTTTTTCCCATCCTTTCACCCTTAGTCTATGGGTATCTTTTTCTGAGATGTGTCTCTTGAAGGCAGCATATTGTTGGGTCTTTCTTTTTAATCCAATCTGCCAGTCTGTGTCTTTTGATTGATGAGTTTAGGCCATTAACATTCAGGGTTATTATTGAGATATGATTTGCATTTCCAGTCATTTTGGCTTATTTTTGGTTTTTAACTTGACTTGGTTTCTCCTTTATTTGGCTACTCCTTTAGGGTAGTTCCTCCCTATGCTGACTTACATTGTTGTTTTTCTTTTCTTCCTCATGGAATATTTTGCTGAGAATGTTCTGTAGTGCTGGCTTTCTATTTGTAAATTTTTTTAGCCTTTGTTTATCATGGAAGTTTATTTCATCTTCAAATCTGAAGGTTAGTTTTGCTGGGTATAAGATTCTTGGTTGGCATCCATTTTCTTTCAGAATTTGAAATATGTTGTTCCAGGCCCATCTTGCTTTTAGTGTCTAAGTTGAGAAATCTGTCAATAACCATATTGGTTTCCCCCTGAATGTAATCTGATTTTTTTCAGCCTTCAGAATTCTATCTTTATTTTGTATGTTAGGTGCTTTCATTATAATGTACCTTGGTGTGGATCTGTTGTAATTTTGTACATTTGGTGTCCTGTAAGCCTCTTGTATTTTTGATCTTCCACTTCATTCTTCAGATTTGGGAAGTTTTCTGATATTTTTTCATTGAATAGATTATTCATTCCTTTGGTTTGTATCTCTGTGCCTTCCTCAATCCCAATCATTCTTGTGATCTTTTCATGATATCCCATAATTCTTGTAGGTTCTGTTCATGAATTCTTACCATCTTCTTTGTTTGGTCAACTTTGTTTTCAAGATTAAATATTTTGTCTTCAATGTCTGTGATCTAGCCTTAACTAGGTCCTTTCTCATATTTCCCTTTCTCATATTTCTTCTGCCCTGCTGTCATTGGATTTCATTGATGTAGCATCTAGGTTTGTTTGGGACACTCTATTCCCTTGTTTTCTCATGTTGTTCATGTATCTTCCCCTCTATCAGTGAGAATCTGAGGTATTGCAGTTTCCCCCCTATAGATTTATGGTGTCCCTGCAGGTTTCCAGTACCTCACATGGGTGCTCTAGGCTGGCCTCCCAGGTGGGGAAGTGTCACACATCTGTACTGGGCTGAGGCTATGTCTGTCTCTAGGTCCACCTCCCCAGCCTGGAAGTCTCACGGGGCCTGCTGGGCTGGACGGGTCCTATACCTCTGGGCTGACCTCCCCCATGCCCAGAAGACTCATGCGGCTGCCCTAGGTTGGCCTCCCAGGTGCAGAAGTCTCACACATCTGCACTGAGCTGAGACTGACGTCCATGTCATGTTTTGATTATCCTTCTTGATCAGTGTGTGTGTGTGTACGAATATGTATTTATATTTTTATTTTTATTCCTACCCTGGTAGGATATAGATAGTAGATATTTTTACATATTTTAAAATTTAACAGTACCTTTTGAAAAATGCTCCACTTTAGTATGTATAGAGTTATTTTATTTTTATGACTGTGAAGTAGCCCACTATCTGAATTTAGTGTAATTTTATCAACAACATTAAAGCCAGCTTAATGCTATTACATTCCTCCTGGCCAGCATTGCTTACTAAGAAATTTAAAATGTTGCCAACCTTATAGGTGAGTATGTCACCGTTGTTTCCTCTTTTCTATGAACTTGTTGTTCATGTACTTTGCTCATCAGTTTTTTTCTATCAAGGGAATTGGCCGTGAGTTTAACAAAAATGTGACAAGTACCACCTCCATTGCTTTGGTAAAGTAATGATCTTACTTTGGTCTTTGCTCAGTTGAATGTTGTTTCTGACCTTTCTTCTATTACCTTTAGTTTACTTCTCCAGTATAGGAAAATGAGTTACATCAAAGTTGGCCTTCATTACATAGCTCTGTCCCTGACATTCTGTGGTGAAAACTATGTTCCTGTAAGATGTTCCTCATTTCTGCTGTTCTCATCCTCCATAACGTATGTTGGTCCATGTGTGTCTGTCCTGTACAGAATTGGCAAAAATCCAGATGTATTAACACCTTGGACATATTTCTGTATTGAAGAGAGTGTATTAGCCAAAATAATAAAAATGAAAGCAAACATTGGTAGAAAAGCTTTCTGAACCTTTATTTTGCACTATGAATCAGCAGAAATTATGTTATCAATTATATATGAACTGTATGCACATTTGACTCTGTGAATTGCCAGATTAAATTTAGATTAACCTAAAAATCAATTCAATTTATTATTTCAAAACCCCTCATACTTATAAAAATGTAAATTACAACAAGTCAAAGAATAACTAGCAAGATCTTGTCTTCATGTCATATTTATTTATACACACACAAATAATAAAGGCTATAAAAAGTGTTTTCCGTGTAATGGGTTGGCAGCAAATGGTAAAACAGTGAGTTGATATTCTATGGAAAAAAATTCATGTATGGAATAATTGCATTCAATAAAAAATATTATAGATGTGCTACATGGTCTAGAACTCAACAGTTTTCAACTAATAATCACTAAAAATTATATACTAATTTCTTAATTTCTCCTTTAATTTTTATAATAGATTAAGAGCTGATTTGTTTTTTCATTTGATAAATAAGAACCTGAGTTTTAGTAAGGTTAAGTAATTTGGGTCATTTCTATTAAGTGACAGACTTTGGATTCCAAACCAAGTCTTTGGTGTCAGGGTACCACACAGTGCTGCCTCCTGAAAGAAACTCAGAGAAGCAAGACCCATGTGAGCCAAAGGAATCAGAGAAAGCATCCAGGGAAAGCAAATCTGGGATTTCAAAAATAAATAGGATTTATATAAGTGAGGCTGACCAGCGGGACTTACTGGATTATGAGTGAAATCATGGTGGTAAGAATGGGCACAGGTAGCAAGGGAAGGATGATGAGGCAAGGCGCAGCTAATGAGAGTGGGTCCTTAGTGTCAGAAGGCTTGGACTTGATCAGTCATGTGGCGGGTGGTGTGGAGCCTCTGAGTATTACACTCTGACTAACGAGGTGAAGAGTTCAGACTTGGGAACAGGGTCCAGCTGAGATCCAGAGTGTTGTCCAGAAGGCAAGTAGCTCCTCAACATTCAGCTTAGTCTGTTTGTGCTGCCACATAACACACACATACACACATACACACACACACACACACACACACACACCACTTTATGCCAGGTAATTTATAAAGAATAGAAATTTATTTCATGAAAGGGAAGTCCAAGATGAAGTCACTGGCATTGTGAAGATCTGGAAGATTGGAACTCAAAGGCTCCAAACATAAAGACTAATTTCCCTGATTTGATCAGTACTTGCTATCTCCATGTGTTGAACTATCACACTGAATATCATAAACATGTACAATTAATATGTAATAATAGAAATAAAAATTAAATTTCATTAGAGAAAAGGCATTGGCATGGGTGACTGGTAAGGGCTGCTCTCTGCTTTCAAGATAATATGGATCCTTATCTGGGTGGAGTGGTGCTTATCCATAATCCCAGGTACTCAGAGGATGAACCAGGAGGATCACAAGTTCAAGGCCAGCCTGGGCAACAAAACAAGGCCACATCGTAAAGTTAAAAATAAATAAAAAGGGCTGGGGATGGAACTCGTGGTAGCGCCCCTCTGGGTTCAACTCCCAGTTTAAAAAAGAAAATGATGGGAGCCAGATGTGGTGGCACATGCCTGTAATCCCAGCACTTGGGAGGCTGAGGCAGGAGGATCGCGAGTTCAAAGCCAGCCTCAGCAATTTAGGGAGGCCCTAAGCAACTCAGTGAGACCCTGTCTCTAAATAAAATACAAAATCGGGTTGGGGATGTGGCTCAGTGGTCAAGTGCCCCTGGGTTCAATCCCCAGTACCAAAAAAAAAAAAAAAAAAA